>QMFE01046395.1:0-18685 GCA_003314665.1 Tricholoma sp. MG77 | reverse complement strand
ACTGAATAGAAATGGCTGCTTTGTAGCATTCTCGGCACTCATTTGGCACACTGGGAGCCTGAGAGACGCGTTGATGCGTTGTTTTTCTTAATTACTGTTTATCCGGCAATCAGTGATGCACGTGATGTCCGAAATCGCCGAAGGTTGAGGTCCTATTAGACAGGCGCCATCAAAAACAGACTAAGCCAGAGTTTGCCTGTTTGGTGCGATGTTTTGATTACATAATACACTGCTGCTCACAGCATATGGGACGACGAAAATTGAAACCCAGCTATATTTGTCAGACCTGACTAATGCCATCATTCCTGACCAATTTTACCTAATCTTTCCCACCCCACGGTTCATCCCATTTGTTATAGACAACGACCTCCCATCCCGAATGCTTGGTCTCAGATTGAAAGCGTTCAAGAACAACTAAACGGTTACAGTCTGTGATCGCATACGCATTTGGCCACGGGTAAGGATCCACATAACGGGTGGATTCAAAAAAAGGATATATCCCATTATTAAATGATGGCACAAAATTCTACAAAAACAAGGTGTCAGGGATTTACGTTCATGATGGTAGCTCCTCATCCTTCTCAAGCCCTTCCCCGATCCCAGATTCTCCGATGGTGTAGCGTAAGACATCACTTAAAGTAATGATGCCCAATAGTCTACCTTTCTTGCCGCCTCTCTTCTCTTCTTCCTGCAGGGGGAAACGGTCTTTAGTGTGGATTTGGCTGTTAGGAACAACGTACCTCGCCTTCCACGACAACAAGACGGTGAACCCTCCGTTTTTTAATAAGCTGAAGTAGTGTGCCCAGGGAGTCCGATGCGGTACATATCACAACTCCCGGGAAATCGGGAGATCGTTGCTTTAACGCTTCAGAGATAGTAAGACCGAGTGACTGATATGCTCCCAAGCGCACCAGCGTCTAGAGCCAAGGCAACATTCAACAAATAGCAGTGTTGATAACGAAGGTGACATACAATCACATCAACAGTTTCGTACATATTGACAACGATGCCATCCTCGTCGATGATGGGAACCGCAGATATGGATCGTTCAGAGAACATATGAACAACATCAAACACGGGCGTGTTTAAGCTGGCCGTGGCGATGGGGTGGTAAGGATTGTGGCCATCTGGAGCGTCCGATGAGGAAGATGAAGAGACGTATGTCCCAATTTTGAGTTTGCGAAGTGAAAGATGTAGCTGCTGGATTTCTTTGTGACACTGTAATAAAGGAATAAGACAATTTCGATAGTCTAAAGCCGAGCAAGACAGACATTGATCGAGATGAACTTGAGCAAGCGATATTGTGTTAGGACTGACACGATGATTTCGTGACCAGTTTCCGTGTCATTATCAAGTAACGGGAGTCGACGGGCATGAGTCTGAATCAAGAGTTTTGCAGCATCGTAGAGGGTGCTTGATGGGTGCTCCCGTAAAAGAGGTGGTTGGGCCACTCCAAGTTTTTTCTCGATGTCTATTGGAATTCAGAACAAGAAAATGGTACTTGGTTAAAGATAAGCAATCTACCTCGAAGGGACTCTAACCGGAAAGTCTCAACATCAGTTGTAGCAGAATCGAAAGAAGCGGTGTGATAGTAATATTGAATCAAATGTATTATATCCAACACGGTGAGCATTCCGGCGAACTTAGACTTTTCGCTATTCCAAAGGGGAGCAGAAACAACACCTGGGGATGGTGTAAGTGGATGGAAAGATACGCGGATGGATACAACCGTTTAGCAGCAAACATTGAAGGGCTTTCTTAACATTGAGCTTGGTGTCCAGTACTATCAACCTAAAGCTGACAGGAAAGGCCTCGTACGCAGTGTGACTTTTAAGAAAAGATCGAACGGTATGAAGGGCAGCATCGTGTGATTCCTGGGACGGATAAGGTGGAAGATATGAGCCAGCCCTTCGACGTGTGGATGGTTTCCGTCTAGACTTTGGAGACTGGATGGGGGAGAGAGCAGCCATTTCTGAGGAATGAAACGAGGAACAGTGCATGCAAGTAAGAGTACATAATTACATAATTGCTAAGGCAGTGCCATTGGCTGTCACGGTCGTTGTCGTCGTCGTCGTCGTCCCCGAACTTGCCTTTCACCATCGCTCATATTATTTTCTTTCTCTATGACTGTACCCAATGCCCAACCTTCAAGCGCTCTCTTTGGCCACCTCTCACATATCCTCACTGATCTCCAACCACTATTAGCTGAATACAATCCTCCAGATGGTCAACTTCCAGGTCCACAACAGCCCGATGCTCTCCTGGTCCTCCTCCCTCTTCTCATCGTACTCTCTACATTCCTCTTCCTACTTCTCGTATTCCTCGTCTGTGTTCTCCTTGTTCGCCGTCGGAGGGGTATCTCCCTAAGCGACCACGATGGTCCTGTTGATATGAGTAGAGAAGAGCTCATAGAGGGGGAGGGCGGCTTCGATGGCGTCGAATCCCGTTGGCTCGAGAGCGTCACTGAGCACGTTCGACGGTCGTATCTCCGTGCAAAAGGTCAGTCATGATTATGTCTCTTCTGCCGCAGCTCGAACATCCATCTCCACAGATCATCAGCTACAATACCCCCCAAACTCTTTGCCAACCGACATTACATTGTCTCAGTTTCTCTCCATCCAAGAGAAGGGCGTTTCTGCCTGGTCCTTCGAACCAGACTATGAGACCGTTAACTCACTCCTCGTTCACGCGAGAACTGAAATTACATTCCTTCCTGACCCTGCTTCATCCTCGTGTGTACAGTCAAATTTACCCTTACCGAAGTTAAATGAGGTATATTATTGGGAGGTTAAGATGTTTGATCTGCCAGAAACCACCATGGTGTCAGTCGGTCTGGCTACCAAGCCATATCCTGCTTTCCGGTTACCTGGCCTGAATCGATATTCTGTGGCCTATCACTCGAATGGCGACAAATCACACAACTATCCATTCACTTCTTCGCCTTTTGGCCCAACGCTAAAGGAAGGGGATGTCTTGGGTATTGGCTATCGCCCACGTACAGGCACAGTTTTTTTCACCCGCAATGGTCGTAAGATGGAAGACGCTTTTATTGGTCTCAGCCGCTGGAACCTTTTCCCTACTATCGGTGCCGACGGACCATGTAGTGTCCACGTCAATCTCGGTCAGGCGGGATTCGTGTTCATCGAAGCAAACGTCAAGAAATGGGGCTTGGCTCCTAGTGTAGGGACACTTGCACCGCCGCCAGCTTATGGAAGTGAACGCGGTAGTATCTTGCTCGATGTCGGAGGGCGTGTACGACCAAATGCAGATGGCACGCCCCGTGACCCAAGTTCCTCTCCTTCCCGCCACTCTCATCGCTCCCGGCGTCCCAAGACGATCACTGCGGAATCATCTACACGAACTACCTACCTCTCAGCTCCTTCTCCCCTGACCCCGCCGCCGCCTATTACGCCAATCCCGGAGGAGTCCGAAGATAGTCTTCACGCTGGTCCTTCAATGTCTGCCTCCACTGCAAGTCCTCCGCAAGGCTACCATAGCATATCACAAGCTCCTATAGGTAATAATGAAGAGCTAGAAGAAGACACTGCGTCAGATTCTTCATCACCGACAAGTTCCTCTAGATCTCTCTCTCCTGACAGCCCCTCAGGTGCGAACAACTCGTATATGGCGCCTTGGCGTCAACGTCTCTCTCACACTCACTTCGCCGCTTCCTTATCTCAATCAGGGCCAGAGTTGAGGATCCAAGTGCACCCTCCGCCGGACTCCCCCATGAGTCCTATTCTAAACCCCCCTACCCCCAATAACCGAGACATTCACCTGCGAGCGCTTCATCGATCTGCCCATGTTGCTCGTCCATCCGGGGGATCTGAAAGTAGCAACGACAGCCATTCTGGGGACGACCACGTTGGGCCAATAGGTCGTTTGACCAGACGTGATCCCCCTGCTTATTCTCCCCTTGATGCGTTTACCTATGCAGATGGCGTTCATATTGATCTCCCTGCTGAGGTTATCGCCGCAGCTCTTGAAGGCAACACGGTTCCGACAAGTTCTGTAGGAACCTCACGATCTGACCGACGCAGTCGAAGACATTAAAGAGAAGACCATTGTACACGGTTTGTTTAGAGTCATGTAAACGATAATTTTTTTGCGTTGACAACCTCCCCCCGGACAGTACTATTGATTGGATTATCTGTGTCTGTAATATCATCCACAATTTTGGTTCTTTTCGCCATTTCTGACGGAAATCTAGCCTCTACATAGCTTATTATCCCTTCGTTTACATCCCGTCTATCACTCCAATTGCAGGAATATATACACCTGATGTCGGAAAAATGCCAATTAGCATATCAGTACTTGCGGCAGCTGATGGTCTTCTAAGCGCTGATCAATCTCTGCGGGCAAACATATCAGCACCTTGTCAGGTCATGTAACCCACACTAACCGCTGGTACATATGGTGAGTGGTGATAAGTTTCCGCAGGCCAATATATCGGAATGTAATCAGTTCGTATCACCCACGCTAATCTCTGAAATCACTTATTAGTACTGTTAAATAAGTACGTAGATAATTTATATACAGGTAAAGGAACTAGGACTACAAAAGAGGGGCCGAAGCAATATATGTGTATCAAATACAGTAGACGTGGGTTTACTCTTGGTAGCAAGTGGTCTGGATATGATGCAGAACATGCGGAGACTTGATAAAAATTTGACATTTACAGGTATCTCGTATGCAATGACATCATATTGTTCTGTGGAGTGGCCGGTGGCGTACTTAAGAGTTGCCCCACAACAAACATCCACCTCCCTTTCTACTCCGATGCCACATACCACAGATCGTACACAGAGCCCTTCCCATTCCCCGCCGCCTTCGGAGGATGAGAACGTGCCGCCTCTTAGCCTCAAAACAAGTAAAGAGGCGCTAATTAAGGTGAGCGAGACTCTAGCTTCGTGAACACCACTTAGTCATATGATCGCGTTTCGGAGATTGCCCGACAGCACCAAGCTAAACGGAACACACTCAACCAGAAAATGAGGCCCTTCGTCGCAAACTCGCTGACATCTCCAACGACAATGACGACAACGACGACAACCATGGGGAGGGCACTGCACGCGGCTCAAAGCGCCAGAGGACGCGCAACCCTTCACCCCCTGGCTCTGACGACGAAACTCTGGACAACACCAGCAGTGGTCAATCCGAAGACCAGTTCGTCAACACTATTGGCCACAAGTTCTGCATCCTCTATGCGCTTTGGGTTCGTAAGGGTGAAGATATCTTCAAGGTCAAACTGGATGATGCATACAATGCCGTTGAAAGATTCGAGAACGACGACAACAAAGTCCAGGGCCAGCTACTGAGCAAGCGATTAGGTTCCGTACTACTGTAGTAGCTCTGTATTTTGCTCAAATGATGTATACATTTATTGCTTCGGTTTCCATAACTGAGATTGCGAGTAATATCGAGCAATGCAGCATAGCATAACACATTCATGAGATCACAACTGATAATACTGGTAAATCAGATAAGGTACACCCGCTCGACACCAATACCAATATGGCTGATCAAGATCAGCCAGGTCGGTAGTCAGTAATCCTGCTGACTCTTAATTGATCACACTTATTAAACATCGTCGCGACTGGTGAAGTACCCCTTCAGTTGACCTGCTTATGCCCGGATATTGGCTCATATCGGCCAGCATTGGTTTTTCGTGATTTTCCGACAGAATGTGCTGGGTCAACTAATGTTTATGTGTTCTGCAACATTGATAAGTCTCGACAGACTCTGAACAGCCTAATAAGTAGCTGTGTGACTCACGAACGTCGAACGTGAACGATTCTGGTGACGATTCAGCCATTTCTTCTGTCTTTGATCTTTCGGCTACATTGGCAGTTTTCAACCGTCAGCGAACTAGTTGGTGAGAAGCTTCACGACACACATGAGATATTTTCCCGCTCATCGTGTGCTGTTCTACTCCAGCCTTCTGTCCGTCCACCAAACCAGTCCAGCTATTTGAGTTTTTCTCTTGACTAACATGTGTGTCATCCGTTCTGTCTTCGGGTGACCCTTCCCCGGTCTCAACCTCCAGCCTTCTTTCCTTCCGATGACAGCAACAATGGGCCTTTGCCATGCGTCGTGGCCACTTTCCCAGTATTAACCATAGCACCAGCACAATGAGAGCCATCCCTACAGCCATCCCTACACCAATATATCGATGGGGACCAGGTTTTTCATAACCTGGTGGCCCCAACACTCGGTTGTTGCTCCCTTGAGACCCGTTATCGGTGACAGTGATAATTGTCGTTGAGGTACAATCAGTATGCCCAGATGGACAGCTCACCCTCTCCATTTGCCCGTTTGCTCGCGGTAAGATTATCCTTGGGGGGCCGAGAGGAGGGATGATAATGATGTGCCCGCCCATAATATGTAGTTAATTGCCATGAGCGACCTAATTAATTCGGTTCCGCTGCCAGTGCACCATATACTAAGCCATCTATATCATCATTTCTGATTGAACAACCGTGACTTCTATCAGCTTCTACCGCTGAGGTAAGATTTATGTTACCTTCCAGCAGAGCGCTCGAGAGCATTCCCATTTCCCGTGAGCATGACTTTCGAGCACCTCCCACCTATACATTATGTATATTTGAATTGTAATACAATGGGAGAGATTGAACATCTCTACATATTCTTCAGCAGATTATCTTGTAGCTCCGACATCATCTAAATAATTCTTCTAAGGCTCTAGCCTTTTTGGGTCACGGGGGAACATCGATGCCCGCCGTATGTTGTTCAATTTCAAGAAAAGCATCAACACACGCTCCAATCCGATGCCGCCGCCTCCGTGGGGGGCGCAACCCATTCGGAATGCATCGACGTAGCCCTTCATACTATCAGGATCGACGCCTTTATTGCGCATCTTTTCACACAATAATGCGGGCTCGTGGATACGTTGAGCACCAGAGAGGATTTCTTCACCCCGCATAAAGAAATCGTACGAATTTGAAAGTGTCTGTCAGCGCAGGCAGTGAGTATTGAAACAAAATCATATTCGCTGGGACGTACTGCATCCTCTGAGTCTGGCATTGTGTAAAAAGGGCGGAGTTCCATGGGAAACTTGTCAATTATGAAGTAGTCAGTGTCATACTTCGCCTTGACAAGACGACCAAGCCTCTTCTCGTTCTCGGTACTGAAAAGATTTAATGAATTGTTTTGCTTCCGACGTATCAAAGGTTCAGCAACTTACTTTATATCGTCTAAGGTCTCCTTCGGCATACCGTCCTCAACCAACATGTCGATCGCTTGCTTGTACGTCAATTTCAGTGTTCCTTCTGGACCTTCTCTCCATTTAAACTCTTCGACGGGAAATTGCTTTCCGGCTGCCTGGATCTCATTTGTGTATCTCTCCCGAAGGCCTCTGAAAATACTCAAAAACAACCCATCCAGCAGCTCCAATACTTCGTGATAGTGTTCCTCTATGGTCATCTCTAGATCAAGCCCTATAAATTCTGTAAGGTGACGATGTGTGTTTGAATCTTCTGCGCGGAAAACAGGTCCGATTTCATAAACTCGTTCAAAATCGGCAGCAATCGCCATTTGTTTCGCCAGCTGGGGTGATTGTGCCAGGAAGGCATTGCCTAGAGAATGATCCATGAGACATTCAGAGGGCCAATCATCTGCGGATATATACCTTTGAAATAGCTGACTTTAAACACCGATGCTCCTGACTCTGTCGCAGCCCCCTGAAGCTTTGGGCTATGTATTTCAATGAAACCTTTGCCGCTGAGATATTCACGAAAGAGATCGCCGATCCCCGCTTGCAAGGTAAACACAGCTTGGTTGGTTTGGGTCTGTCACAATTTCTATAAACAAATCTGCTTAAACCATCGCACTGACTTACGCGTAGATCAACCACCCTGTTGTTGAGCCGGGTATCAAGTAATACTCTGTTATACTGAATTTCGGAGGTCTCCATCTCGGAATCGGGGCGTGATGCATCATCGATGGAGAATGGGAGTCGTCCATCAATGCCAGAAATCAGATGAAGCTGCGATTTCGGGGACTACGATAAGCTTCACATCAGCTAATCATCTGGGACAACGACACCTTTGTAACATGAACTTCGACGTCGGCAACGGTAGCACTCTTGATAAGTTCCGGAGTTTTCTGGACCATCCCTTCAACGAGGACGATGCTCTCATCGGTGAGGCCGGCTGCCCATTTAACCATTTGTTTGGACACTTTTTGGGGGGCTACCGTTAACAATGCTTGAACGGAATCGATTCGCTGACGGAGGTTGAGGAACACCATTTTGTTTCCCTGGGCACGAGACGTGTGTACACGAGCGCGAAATAGAACGGTTTCACCATCACGAGAAGAGAAGGATGATATCTGAGATCGTGTTCGATGAGGCCGGCTCTGGGACTGATTGAGGGGCAGAACACCATAAAACTCAGTTGCAAAGTCCTTGATTGAAAACAAATATAGATGAGAGCGACGAATGATCAGTGGAAAGCAACGAACAACGTCGGCTGCAGCCTGTTGCTGTGCGATTTCTTGTTGCTTTGCGACCTTCTCTGCAGCCTTTTTTTCTTTTTCCAGGGCTTTGGCGCGTTTCTTCAGCTCACTCTTCGATGGACCAGCAGGTCTAGAAACAAAGTTTTGATTACTGAGAATAGGGACGAGGAGAGGATGCTCACTGTTCTTGTGAGTCGGCCATGACTGAGTCGAATTAGATGAGATCGATCATCTATAAGTGGCCAAGCGACCGTAAATACACGCCGACCGCTTCCTCATTAGCTTTATATATATTTCCTACAATCCCTTCGTTTTTTTTTACTCTACTATTCAATGCTCGCCGCGGCTGTTTCTCGTCGTACCGCTCTTTCTCTCTGGACTTTTCGTTCCGCATCCACCTGGAGTGCTGTAGTTGCTGGCCCTCCAGATCCTATTCTAGGTGTGTACACTTTCCCCTCCGCTAGGTGGCCCTTCCGAGCTCCCGTTTCCCTCCGTTCGCTCGAAACCTTTTCGCTTCGTATCTGATATGTCTTGATTTTTAGGCGTGACCGAAGCATTTAAAGCCGACAAGAACCCTCGCAAGATCAACTTAGGTGTTGGGGCTTACAGGGACGAGGCCGGCAAACCATACGTCTTGGAAAGCGTGAAGAAAGTATGTCACTGTCTCGACCGTGCTATGCTTTGCTTATCTACTGTGTAAGGCCGAAGAACGCATTGCTTCTACCCGACCTGACAAGGAATACCTTCCTATCACTGGTCTTCCAGAGTTCAATAAAAGAGCTGCTCTGCTGGCCTATGGCGTAGACAGTATACCCCTTAAGCAGGATGCCGTGTGTTTTCTTTTGTTTCCTATACCCTCGTATCTGACACCCTCTTGTCAGATTGCTGTCACCCAATCCATTTCTGGTACTGGCGCTCTTCGTATTGGCGCGGCATTCCTCGCACGCCATTATCCGCATTCCAAGACCATATACTTGCCGGTCCCGTCGTGGGGTAATCACACCCCTGTTTTTCGGGACTCCGGCCTTGAAGTCCGCGGATACAGATATTTTGATAAAAGCACCGTGGGTTTGGATTTCGAAGGCCTCAAGGCAGATTTGCAGGTGCGTGGAACGAAGTTTACTCCGTTCTCGTGAGACCTATCATACTATCCTTTCTCAGGCTGTTCCAGAGCAATCAATCGTGCTCTTGCATGCCTGTGCCCACAACCCTACCGGCGTGGACCCTACCCAAGGACAATGGGCCCAAATTTCAGATATCGTCAAGGAAAGGAAATTGTTTCCATTCTTTGATATGGCCTATCAGGGTTTTGCCTCTGGCTCTACTGCCCGTGATGCATTTGCCGTTCGTCATTTCGTCTCCCAAGGCCACCAAGTTGCTCTTGCTCAGTCGTTTGCGAAAAACATGGGATTATATGGTGAACGGGTAGGCGCCTTCTCGTTGACTACCGCGGACCCAGCCGAGAAAGCTCGGGTTGACAGTCAGCTGAAAATATTGATTCGCCCCTTGTATTCGAATCCTCCGCTGCATGGTGCTAGAATAGCTAGCACTGTATTGGGAGACTTAGCGTTGTATGCACAATGGGAAGGCGAGGTCAAGGGTATGGCTGATAGGATTATCAGCATGCGAGAGAAATTGTATGGCATGCTGACACATGATCTCAAGACTCCTGGAGAGTGGAGTCATATCAAAAGCCAAATTGGCATGTTCAGGTGAGATTTTATCTCTTGTTGGTTTGAGTTTGAAGCGCTGATCAACGCTGACAGTTTCACGGGTTTGACTGCACCCCAGACTAAAGCGCTTGCGGAGAAAGCCCATGTATACATGACCGCGGATGGACGTATCTCCATGGCAGGCTTAAATAGCAACAACATCGAGTACTTTGCGCAGAGCGTGGATGCTGTGGTGAAAGGTAATCTGTAGGAGGGAGCTTGGTTGAACATTCTAATGCGACAAATAAATACCGACTTAAAATCTTGATGTCATATTCTTACTACGTTTCCTATGTAATTGACCGGGGTGAGGTTGGATTTGGCCCAACTTTTGCGCGATTCTCACCCATTTCTCTTCAGGCATCGCAGTCTACTTGCTTTGCGAACGGAATTTCGGAAGGAGTTCCGTTTCCGGCTTGTCTAATTCAAAACGGAAGCCTGTGTGATCGTATCCAACTGACTGACTGAATATCGGGAAACCTCCGTTCCAATCCAAGCCTCACGGCTCAGGCGCCTGGGGATAGGGCAGGCTCTTGAAGATTTGCGCGCGGCCTATCAGCTTCCGTGCATGCGGATAGGACAACCGCTCTTTTTATATATCTAGATCTTCATCAGGATCGTCATCGTCTATGTCATCGGCAGAGTCGGGATCATAAAGAATAACAGCCGAAGAATTTCTGGTCTTGTTCATGGTACCTTTCCCTGATCAAAGGCAGGAAGTTCAGTGATGAGCCACCAGATGTGAAATCACTTCACCATCGTGGCTATATGGAAGGGGAACACGAGTCCGAGATTGATGTTGTGATGCTGTGAGTATTAAGTTGAAGGAGACATCTTGAACAGCTGACGGAGCACTCCGATGCTGAAAGAGAAGATAATGAGTAATGTGCACGGAAAGATTCTGGTCCATGTGATATTACCTCCGAGTCTGCCACGGCTTCACTTTTTCTCCATAGCGTCTTCAAGGCCTCAAGCTTCGTTAGCTTACATGCACCACCCTGTGATGAAGACCAGCCCTCAAGCGTACGCTCAACACTCCGTTTTTTACCAGAACCCTGCAAACCCCTCATAAGGATTTCCACGACAAACTCAGTGGTAGACCCCGAGCCCTCGCCACCACTTCCGAAAACCAAGCGTTCACACTCATTCGCCCGTTCGCTCACAGGAAGGAAAACACTCCAAAACTTTGCATCCGTCGATGCGGGAGGCGGCGGCGTTAGGTATTCTCTGGCGAGATGCGTGATCAGAACCGTTGGGCGCGCAAGCAAGCATATAAGGGAAGGCGAAAATGCAGGTTGCATCAACAGCGGGGCAAGTTTGCAAGTTTGTAACCCGTGCAGGATCAAGCGGGATGGATCTACAATTTTTGAGTATAGAACATACGGAAAGGTCTCAGCACTTACTTGGCCGGGCTTGAACAAGGGCAAGCAATTCATGGAGAAATTTGTATGTCTGTGGTGTTGAACCTATATCTGAAGAAAGCGTATCTAGACAATCAATGACGACATCTAGACATCTGGAAGGGGGGGCTACGGCGCGTTGGTGATGAATCGCAAGAATCAGTATCAGCGTTGCTCACCGGCTCGAATGGCGGAGAAAATGATTTCTCTAGGATCAGGCCAGTGAACGTCGTATTCAGGAATACGGCTAACGCAGTCGTGGATTTGCATAAAATCGGGATGAGAAAGAAAGGTCTCCAGCAGGTCTGTCGCAGGATAAGAGAAGCAAAACAGGAGACATCCTGATGACCCAGTGTTATGCGAAATTGCTTTCAAGGACAAGAGCTGTCGGAGAAGTGGGAGACCAGACTGGGCAATCGAGGATAGAAGTACAAGGAAAGAGTGCTGAGTCTTTGGAGACTCGTTGATTATGCTAGAGAGTAGTGACATGTACCAGTTAAAGATATTTTTATGTATTAGTCAAGTACATAGTACAAGCAACTAATTGCTGGCAGCTGATACAAGAGTCTCCCAAACACCCCTCTCCAAAGTCCGCATGTGAATCTTCCATTTAAATAGCCCAACCTCTTCGATAGGATGTTCTATTGCAAACCCTGCTGCTTGCAAACACGAACTGATGTAAGGGTGTAGGGGTGAGTCGGGGGCTTTGATGCGTAATAGTTGGTCGTCTGAATCAAATGCAGACTTAACAGCATACTTGAGCAAGTCGGCCTGTATCCCGGAGCTTCGGTAGACTTCATCTACGTAGAAGTGGCGTATAATTGCCGTTTTCACTGATCCTTTTTGCATTGCTGCTTCATTTGTATGGTCAGTTGACTTCTCCAAGGAATCAGCCTGTGTTGATACGGTGTCGTATGATGCATCGAGCGCAATCAGACCAAGAAATTGGTTGTCATAATCAAGTATCCAGAACCCAGAGGATGGAGAACGCGAATAATAAGCGAGTATATCAATCATATCGCGGCCGCGGAGTGCATTTTGGACAGACCACTCAAAATAAGGACGATTGAACCTGTTCGAGTATCAGATTACAGTCCTATGTAGCGAAATGATAGTTACTTACCAGTCAATGAAAGCCATGATTGGAACAGCTGATGCGGCCATCAGGGGGAAGGGTTGGAGATAGCCCAGGAAACCAATGGTGTTTGTCGGCCACATATTCATGAAACGTATGAAGGTGTAGGATAGCACGAGGAAAATGGCGATCGTGAACGGGTGGACATAACCTGTGGAAGAAGTATATCCTAAGCATGTAGAAGTAACTAGACAAAAGTGAAAGCTGAGACTGGCCTCTGCGATTGGCAACAGCCAGTGATTCCATGTTCGCTTTGCCAATAGCGAAACGAACTACTTTATTGTCGGACGCCTGGAAGGGGCGGATACACGCGACAGGTTCAGTCATGATAGCGCCCTCGCTCATGAAGGTTTTGACAGCGACACCAAGGTTTTGATACGGCCTAGCTTGAACGCACGTTCGTACTGGAATTGGCACGGTCTTGACATAGTACACATTTCTCTCACGACCGTGACGCGGATTTTCCTGAAACTCCAAAGTATGCTTGTTTCCAAAACATTTCATGATCTTCCTACCAAGCTCGACCCCGCTGGACGTCCTATCAGGATCTTTGTGATATCTCCACATGTTCCCAGTCATCCTCAGGCGAAGTTCCCAGGTCTGCAGTTGATGAGAGCCTGATAGCCAGTTTGCCTCACGTCTTCATTTTACATCCAGGCGTCGTTGTCTTCAGGTATTTAGATGCCTGCTCAGACGCTAGCAACGGTGGCTTAACATGTAGCTCTCTGATAAGCGAGATATACCAAGTGACAGGCCCTGTTGAACGCTTTGCAGGACAGATTGCCAGTCAAGGATACGTCGTTGGTTAGTAATCACCAGGAAGTCTGGACATCAGCGGAGACTTGGCTTTCCAGTTTGCCCTTCTATTTATCATGAGTTTGAGGGACCCGAAGCGATTCCTTATGATGTTGAAGGTGCATCAAAGCGTTGCCGTAATGTCGTTTATTCAGACCTGATCTGCGGCGCTTGGTTCTAGGCACCAACAAAGGCAATGTCTACAAGGCAAATTCCTCCCCACTTACTTGACTATAGGCAGCTTACAACCGTCGTTGTTCAGGTTGAGAAAGAACTTGCTGCATACGACGAGGTGATAATCAATAACGAAACTTGGGCATTGTCTATCAACTAACCTATACCGGGAGGATGCATCACTTGCTGTGGACTTATTGATGTCGTTGAGCAACTGCACTGGCCGTATTGCTGGTGTGTGACCCCGCCGGACGCGATGTCTATTACTAAATGGAGACTTCAAGCGACGGGAATGTGTCTCGGGGGTCACCTGGTGCGTCAAAGCAATCTGTACACTACATAGATTTCATTCCCGATTCCAGGCTTTTCGTGTATGTTCTTTGATCATTTCGTGCCCGTGTCTAAAGCTTTATAGGCGGCCTTCGATCCTCGTGTTTTAGCGGCGGTGTGCTTCTTTGCCACCGACATACACAGCGCATCGCTGGGCAAGGGGGAAAATGATGACACTCTCAGCCGAGTGCTCAGAGGTGACCTAATGGGAAAGGGCGAGCTGGCGGTCAGCAAATCCCATTCTTGACTACGTAACATCTTACAGTATATTTTTTTGCAGATGATCTTCGGGAAACAAGTGATAATCGCCAACTTTTAATGTGATTTCACTTAATTTGTTGTCAGGACACCCATGTGCCGCGAGCAGGTCGAGATCTCATCCGTTCTACACTAGAAGATGCAAATGTAACAGCTTCGGTTCGTTATATTGTTAGAATGAGACACGCGACTGAAATCATCTTTCATATGATAGTTTCTTGAAGTACAAGCCCAACACGCTTTTATTCGTGACGAACATTCAAAAGGTCGCTGGGATGCCGCTTTAACTAGGTCCTTGTTCGGTTTTATGATGGAAATATTCGAGAGGACTGTGGGTAGAGATCTCGGTCCCAGACTTGATGCTGGTGGGCATCAAGAACATGTGTGTTAGAGAAGCACTTTATCGTTGAATCAGATAATTTGGTGTAAATCATCAGTACTCAATCGCACACTCTTTTCGGCGGGGTCTGAGTCAAGTTTACTGTTCGTCAGATGGTACTTTACGCGCATTTGGAATCATCCAGTCGGCTCTTTTCTTGCTCGCGTAAGAAGTTGATTTTCGCGAGGCTAAATTAATCTTCTGTGCACATATTACCAATGAAAAAGATTCGTAATCATGACGTACATAAGATGGTGTATGATGTTATGAATGGCAAGTAAGAATATATGAATACCACCAACAGAGGAAGACTAGCAAGAAAAACCGATGAGTAAATGTACAATTATTCTACATCTATTTACTTCTTCTTGGCAGCTTTCTCCGCAGACTTTGTCACTAAAGCGAATGAATGAGGATAAACACTTTAATAGAGGGGGGGAAAGTTTTTACCTTTGCCTCCGGACTTGTCAGTTTTTTCGACGGATTTGATGATTCCAACGGCAACGGTCTGCCTCATGTCACGGACAGCGAAACGACCGAGAGGAGGGTACTCGTTATAAGATTCTGTATTTGCAGGCAATGCAAAAGTCAGACCACAGAACCAACAGGCGAGAACCGATACTGACCAACACACTAGAGACATAGCAATATAATGAGTTCCACAGAGGGACACATAGAAAGGAGCAACTCGTACCATGGGTTTGCTGGGCACAAGCTTGACGATGCAAGCATCTCCAGATTTAACGAATTTCGGTGAGTTCTCGAGCGATTTACCTGTCCGGCGGTCAATCTTCTCAATAAGCTCGGCGAATTTGCAAGCGATGTGGGCAGTGTGGCAATCGAGGACGGGTGCGTAGCCTGCACCAATCTGACCGGGATGGTTGAGAACGATAACCTGAGCGTTGAAGGAAGCGGCCTCCTTGGCCGGATCATTCTTGGAGTCCGAAGCAACATTTCCACGACGGATGTCCTTGACCGAGACGTTCCTACATATTGTTCAGAAATCCAATGATCAACGAATGTGTGGTAACGCATACTTGACGTTGAAACCGACGTTGTCACCAGGGGAGCCCTGCTCGAGCTGCTCGTGATGCATTTCGACGGACTTGACTTCAGTGGTGACGTTGGTGGGAGCAAATGTTACGACCATTCCAGCCTTGATGATACCAGTCTCCACACGGCCGACTGGCACAGTCCCGATACCGCCGATTTTGTAGACATCCTGAAGAGGAAGTCGGAGGGGTTTATCGGAAGGTCGAACCGGGGGTTCGATAGCATCGATAGCATCGAGCAAAGTCTTTCCCTTGACGACACCAGCCTTAGTCTCTTTAGTCCAGCCTTTGTACCATGTCATGCTGCATCAAGATGGTCAGAGAAGCCGCTAACGAGGTTATGGAGTCCCGTACTTTGGAGACTCCTCCAACATGTTGTCACCATGCCAGCCGGATATGGGCACGAAAGCGACGGCCTTCGGGTTGTAACCGACTTTCTTGATGAAGTTGGAGGTTTCTTTCACGATTTCGTTGAATCGGTCTTCACTCCACTGCAGAATGATACAATGTCGTAATTATCATGAATCAGTATCCGTGAAGGCTAGAGATGCTTACTTTAGTAGTGTCCATCTTGTTCACGGCAACAATGAGCTGCCTCACGCCAAGGGTGAATGCAAGGAGGGCATGCTCTCGGGTTTGACCATCCTTGGATATACCAGCCTCAAACTCACCTGTACCACCAGCAATAATGAGAATGGCACAGTCAGCCTGAGAGGTACCCGTAATCATGTTCTTGATGAAATCACGATGACCCGGAGCATCAATAACCTGTTGCATAATCAGATCGAACAGGCGAGGAAAACAACGGGGAACAACGGACAGTAACAACAAATTTGGGGGTCTCGAACTTCCAAAGAGCGATATCGATAGTGATACCACGCTCACGCTCGGCCTTCAGCTTGTCGAGCACCCATGCTGGTGAGTATGAGATATGTGCATCGAACGACTGCGGAGTGAAAAGACTCACCGTATTTGAAGGAACCCTTGCCAAGCTCAGCAGCTTCCTTCTCGAACTTTTCAATGGTACGCTTATCGATACCGCCGCATTTGTAGATTAGATGACCGGTAGTAGTGGATTTCCCAGAATCGACATGGCCGATAACTGTGATGTGTGCCTATCAGTGTGGGAGTCGATGGGATGATTGATAAGATAACGTACCAACGACGTTAACGTGGGTCTTTTCCTTTCCCATTTTTAAGGATTTCTGAGTACAATCGCAAAAGATCAGTAAATGTGATGAACGACATCGAAAGAGGCAGAAAGAAATCCAATGTGACGGAGGGAGTAATAAGATCTAGGGAAGGGTAGATCAAGGAGGTGGGGAGACAAAGACTTACTCTAGTTGTGAAAAAAAGGATAAAAGGGATGAAGGAGGTGGTGGTTGGGGAAAGGAAGTCTGAGATGGCTCAATTATGTTTGGTCTAGTTATATCGCCATTTTTTTTTATCGATCCATCACTGATAAAATCAGCGTGACTCCCTGTGACTTGTATTCAGTCACTCCGAGTCAAGGCTCCTATACAATTTCTATACAGTGACTCCTGTGTCCCACCAGCAAGGAAACGACTTTGCAAGATTTCGTCGAACGTTGGTCGCGCTTTCACATCTACCCGGAGACATGCCCTTACCAGCATCGCGGCATCCCCTAGTGCCCCTCCGCCGTCTCCTTCTTCACCTTCCCTCTCTTTCCCCTCCGCACATCGCTCATCTAGCGCAATTGAAGCGTTCGCAAAAGGAGACTCCAATCCCTCTTGTGTTTCTTCTGCAGTCATGAAAGGGCATTCACCTACCAGTAGCACGTATGCCACAACTCCAAATGCCCAAACGTCCTGCTCCCTACCATGATATCTCTCCCCACGAAGAATCTCTGGTCCTGCGTAGTCAAGGCTGTGAACTCTATGAGCAATTAATGATAGGCGTAAAATAAATTTATCGACACTTGCGTTCCGCTAAATGTGTCCCATCCATTTTTCTTCACTAGCCCAGAGCTGCCGAAATCGATCAAAATACATTTGCCTGCAGGGCCGAGCACAACATTTTCGTCTTTAATATCCCGATGTACTGTATCATTCAAGTTAGATATATGTATGTATCTGCATCACAAAAAGCCTCACCAATGCCCTGCATGTGAAGGAAATACAGCGCATTCGCAATTTGTCCTAGATAGCTTCGGATATCACTGGCAGGTAGTCCTTGAGGAAAAGTTTCCACCAAATCAAACAGATCCGAAGAGGGAGGTGGTTGATCCAGCTGCTGCACCGGCGTTGTCGATGGCAGAACAAGATAATAATAGTGATTATCCTCAAAAAAATCGAGGAGGGGACATATGTTGGGATGACCTTTCACCATCATCCCCTCCACCCAGTCATTATCGTGATCCACGTTATTGGAGTAATCTACGCCATTGCAGTGGGTAGAAAGCCGTGAAGGGTCCCATGGCCGACGAGCCGGTAAAACGTATGAAGTATTAGAGATGGCAGACATAACGTAGATTTCTATTGGTATCGTTCCATATTGGGGATGCTTCTTCCAGCAATCGGCCAGTATGCGGGACTTGATGATTTGTTTAATGACTAGCGGGGGCTACGCCAGAACGCTCAATCATAGTTCAACATAAGCCAGCAGCGAGAGAGCTTACTCCTAGAGAACCATCCGGACGGATCTCTCTGCCTCGTTTGACTAATCCATACGCGCCTCTCCCTATTTCTTCCTCGATATGAAAATCAGAAACACTCTTTTCCCCCAGGAATGATTCTTTCTCAGCGGCGGGCGATGGTGCGCGGGTGCTGGCAGTAGCACTGACAAAGCTACCCGAACTATCTGAACGGCGTAAGCTCTGAGGCAAAAGGGAAGAAGGAGACGGAGATTCTAATGGGATGATAGATACGCGACCAGCGATGAGTGACACGCGTTGTCGGGAAGACCGTCTACGAGGCCGAGGGGAAGATGGAGAGCGTGAGGGGCTCGGACGGATA
>QMFE01046387.1:0-12727 GCA_003314665.1 Tricholoma sp. MG77 | reverse complement strand
CATCATGATTCTTTATTTAAGTATGGTTATCTGAGCTATGCCACTCCATGCAAGGAGTGCCGCTCTTCCTACATAGCTTAAATACAATGTAGCTAAGTTTCTTGTAACTCACTTGTTAATCGAAAATCAACATCGAACACCGAATTCCCATTCTCATTAAGTTCATCTCCTGTCACCACTTGCACGCACTTCATTCACATGTCCGTGTGCTCATGCCATGCTTGTCTACACTTGCCTGCTCTACTCATGTGCCGCACTCACGCGTGTGTGCACGACCGCCACAGTTCTCGCTTTGAAGTTACAGTCCATCCAGAAACTGAACAAGAGGTGCAACCCTATTGGGAAAGTGGTTGAAGCCAAGACTGTGTGTTTTAGCATAGCTCCACATTCGCCCAACATCAGCTAAGTCATCAGTGCAAATTCTCGTGCTGTTTCCCAGTACCGCTGAGCTGTACCCGATCCTTCCTATGACCCCGTCCTACAGTGTTCCTGGTTCGTAACAGCACCCCAGAAAGACGATCCAGCCTTACGCACTTGGATGCTGCTATGCTGCCTCACATGTCGGGACCCCGTGGGTTATCTGACATTTCGATTCCTTGTTCTATTCACCGCAGCCCCCAACGGTTTTCTGCAGTGCTATCTTTGCACTGCCATCATTTCACCATGACATTATTTTATTTAATGTTGCATGTCAACATTTTGATGTTGACACATTTTCACAGCCCTGCTGTCGGCCCCATTACCTTTCTATTCTATTCACCAACATTACTTCAATGTAGACATTCTGTACCTCGACACTTATGATTACATCACTGTCTCATTCCTGATATAGAGACTGACTAGCACCTGTTACATATTGAACCTTACTTATTTTAGTACAGCCAGATAACCTTGTAACCCCCCTAGTTGTAGCCTTTCCAGTCCTGGAGAATACACCATGGTTCTGTCAACTTGTGTGACCACAACCAGTGTAGCCTGATTGACACAAGGCTTTCATCTACTGGACAATTGCTCAATTCATCATGATGAAGAGGTTTGGGAGTTGATTGAAGATCAATGTGGTAAGATCTGTGACTTTGGTGATCTTATGCAACTTCTAACTCTTGTGCAGGGGCATGTTTAATTTATCTCCCACCATATTTGCCAGACTTTAATCTTATTGAGGAAACCTTCTCTGCTATCAAGGCATCATTATGATGTAATGAACACTATTTCACTGGACCAGAACAAATACCATATCTAGTCTCCTTAGATGACACACAAGAGTGGTTTGCTGATTGTGGATATTTGTAAATTGTTATTTATAGTTGTAAGGTACATGCAATCACAACAGATTGTGCGGATGCTCGATGCACGCCGCGCGATCATCATGTCACATTGTATTAACGAAGGCACGACATCACGTGATCAGTTTAAAATAATTCGTGGTTTCACGCAATTATGCAAAGGCTGTAACACTCGTGACAGATATCTAGCCAGGCAATATGAAAAATGATTTATCTATTGACATATGAACTTTGAGGAAGGTCATGAAAAAATATTTTTCATATCTGTCCATTTTTCATATCCAGGTCAATATTGTAGATCCGAGGCGCCGAGACAATATGTATATGATATGATCGATTACGTTCGCGTAAGGCCGATGCCCGAGTCCGATAAGATGTGTAATGAATTGTGATTACGTCATACAAATATGTTGGCATCGCTAGGAAAACATGTAATACGGGGCCGTTTTCAAACTACTGCTCAGCTTACCCTAATTCCGAGTCTGCCATTGCTTAAAGTTCCCTTATCCCCTTGTCTCTATGCCTCCATCGCGGTGGCTCAGAGGCTGCCTCAGCCGTGCCAGTTCTTCTGCTTCTACCAGCAGTCATGATCCCAATTCTCCTTCCAACCCAAGCTCTCTCAACGATGATGTCGGAGCTTTCATGAAGCCTTCCGACCCTCCCACTCTCTCATCACTTTTCACTTGTGCTGCTAAATTTCATAACATTCTCACCAGCTCCCAATGCATTGACTCTCAAACTTCTGAAACTAGTTCTGACTCTGAAGGATCCCGTGGCTTCACGGATCTTGTGGGTATAGACCTCGACTCTTCAGAGCATGCTGCCGCCGCAAATATTGCTAGACTTCGCGCTGCTCGATATTCGTGGGGATCAAATGATAGGCCTCCTTCCGATCAGGAGTCCTCCGATCAGGAAGACAAATTGGAAGAAGAGTTTGAGGGGGACGAGAATTTTTTGGAAAGTCCGACAGTGACCCCTGAAGTAGAAGACACCGACTCTGAAAAGTTGGAGCCACAGCAGATCGTTGATATTCTCGTCAAAGAATTCGGTCCCTTGGCATCGGACCACGAGACAGAGAATTTGATTATTGAATCGGATGGCTGTATGATCTCTCAGGACGTGTTCATCGTGGTATGGTTTTATCCTACTCCCCGCTTGTGACTTGATCTCAGTCTATGTTGTAGGGCGTTATTCATGTTACAACACATCGTCTAACATTCCATGCATCCTTATTGTCGACTCAATCTCAAGTCTCCCCCAATCAAGTAATCAAGGCAGGACCAGCGGTCATTCATCGCCAAGGCTGGCGTTCGAAACGTCGTGTATGGATGGAACTCTCTCATGACATGATTTGTATATATACCTCTAACAAAGTTAACGCTAAAATCCGCCCTTTGGGCACACTTCTATGTGGGCATCTTCTCTCCTCATCGGATATCCTACTCATCTATACGCAGTGGCATTCATCAACAAACTCCTTCCCTTTGATCCACAACATCCAAATCATGTTCGTCTTCAACTAGGTCCCGAATCAAATGGCATCTTCAGGCTAGCCGAGTACGATACAGAAGAGTCTGCTCAAGACTGGCGCAGAGAGCTGTCCGGTATGTTTCAATGATGAATATCAAATCGGAGTGTTCCGAATGTCCCTCTTTAAGGCGCAATTTTCCTGCACCGCCATCGCCGGCGTGAGGCTCTGGGTGGCTCCGAGTCGGATTCTGGGGACAGCGGAGTACGACTCAGCTGCGCGCTGAACAGGATTGATAAAGTTCGTTTTGGCGCTTACCCTGATTTCCCGTATATAGCTTCGCTTTCCATCTCGAACCTTCAGTCTGATGAACGCTCCGACGAAAGCGACAACGACGAACCGGAGACCATCCATCTGGGCACTTTAAAACACAGGCCCCTCTGGATCCGGCTGGATGAGTATGTCAATGCGGCGAAACAGAAACCTCGTAGGGGACCTATAGATCAATACCCCGTCTTCATCGATTTTGGTTCTCTGAGCTTCCATGAAGCACCCTTGCCATGGGATCTGAATGAGGACTTGTTCAAAATCCAAGAACAGTCTGCTCGAGGAGCGATATCGCTAGGTTCAGGTGAATCACAGTTATGGAGTGAGCTTTCATCTTGTTGCATTTGCCAGCTTACAAAAGCTACGTTTATCTTTGTGTCCAGTCGTCCGAAGTCGAATCCATCGCAGCATATCATCAGCTGGCTATCTTGCAGTTTCTCCACACTACATCTGCTTCTGGAGTAAGTCCTTCTGCCCTGAACACATTAGCCATCGCTTCCCAAAATCAACTGTCAAGTCGGTCAAGTCCGTTAACGTCGGCTTCACGCGGCCCAATGGATTGGTTCTGGAGATCAAAGGAAATTCCTCTCTCAAGCTTGTCTTTCGCACTCAAGAGAATCGGGATGAAGCCGTTGCACGTATTTCGAATCTGATAAATAGATCTCATGCTCCCTCGGCAGAATCAGGATCTATCGCCCCTTCTACATCACCAGATTCTCCACACAAGTCATCCAAGACCAGCACAACGGGTCTCTTGTCTCCCCTCTCACGTTCCTTGACGGCTGCAATGACCGTCGATCTTCCTTCTGCCGTTCAGATCAGGCTGCCGAAAGCCATCAACTTGCCGCAAGATATCCTTCTTAGCATGCCGCCCATGCATTTTGTATGTTTGACGATCGGGTCTCGGGGGGATGTGCAGCCGTATATCGCGCTTGGTCTTGGGCTGAAGAAGGAGGGGCATCGGGTTACTATTGCCACGCATGAGGAATATAAAAACTGGATCGAGGGATTTGGACTTGAGCATCGCACTACTGGTGGTGATCCTGGGGCACTGATGAAATTGAGTGTGGAGAACAGGGTATGTTGTATTTCGCCGGTATGCATGTAATTTTTGAAAAATTTGGTCTGCGCAGATATTCTCTCCAGAGTTTTTCAGGGAGAGCCTTTCACATGTACGTATCTCATTCCTAGATGTAACAAGCAGGCTGTAACCTTTGCGTCCAGTTCCGACCTTGGCTTGATCAGCGTAAGTGCACACACAATCATTCTCACCTCATCTTTCGCTCATGTGTATTTCATTTAGATCTCGTGGATTCCTGGGAGGCGTGCAAAGACGCCGACGTTCTATTAGAAAGCCCTTCCGCTATGGCCGGAGTGCATATCGCAGAAGCACTTAGTACGCCATCACTCAATGTGTTGATATCTTGATATCCTCATCGTGGCGTAGATATCCCATATTTTAGGACGTTCACCATGCCGTGGACAAAGTACGCATTTCTCTATTTCTAGTCACATGCGCTCATTGTATCGAACAGGACAACTGAATATCCTCACGCGTTCCTGAGCCCTCCTGTGGATTCTCCAGCTTTCAACAGTGCTTCGCAAGTTGTTTTATACCTATCCACAACGCCTTAATAATCCTCTACTCTCCAGCTATATCTTGTTCAAGTGATTATATCGTAGTCTGGCACGTCGTCCTTTTAACCATTTTATAGTAACGTTCTATGGGTGGCGACGTCAGGACAGATCAACAGATGGCGACGACACACACTGAAGATTTCCAATACGGATATGGGCCATTTGGCCCAATCTAAGATTATCTTTATCTACAATTTCTCCCAGGTGGGTAGTCTGCATGTGTATTGTTGGGTTATGACTAACCTATTGATTCAGGCTATTGTTCCCAAACCTTTGGATTGGGGAGATACAACTATCATCTCTGGATAGTAAATACCTCTCTTGTCCATGTCGAATACTATGCTGATATTGTACTCGTAGTTGGTTCCTAGATAATCCAGATCTCAGCTGGTCGCCACCTCCCGAGCTGTTGGCTTGGATGGCCAAGGCTCGTAGGGATGGAAAACCAATTGTGTACATAGGTTTCGGGAGTATCACCGTGCCTCATCCTCGCCGTGTTACGGCTCGCCTTATGAAAGCCGTGGTGCAAAGTTTGCATCTAGTTCTATGCAAGATGTCTGAGCCGTCTAACCCATTCAAATTCCAGGTGGTGTTTGTGCGATCATCTCCAAAGGGTGGTCGGCGAGGATGTCGAATGACAGCAAGATGGACGAACCCGAAGTACCTCCTCAATGTTTCGTTGTTGAAAAGGTTCCGCATGATTGGTTATTCCCCAAAATCGATGCTGCATTGCATCACGGCGGGGCGGGTACCACAGGGGCTAGTCTTCGTGCTGGAATTCCGACTTTGATTAAGCCTTGGTTCGGTGATCAGTTCTTCTGGGGAGCCCGAGTTCAGAAGCTTGGGGTATGTTTACTCTCTGGATCATTACTGGAGCTTGATTTTGATTATGTATGATTAGGCTGGCTTGAGGGTGCCAAGCCTGCGAGTGTCCGACTTGTCTGATGCTCTCATCAAAGCAACGAGCAGTGTGTGAGTAATCGGTCCAATTACGAATAATGGAGTAATACTGAGAATTATCCATAAGCGCTATGAAGGAGAAGGCGGCAGCTATTGGAGAGAAAATAAGAAGTGTCAGTCTTTACATCTTGACAAATGTTGACTCTATTCTGATGTTCTTCCTCCAGGAGGACGGAGTACACACTGCTATTCACACGATTTATACATATTTGCCTCGAGCATCACTGGATAGGACTTCATTAGCAAAGTAGGTTACTGGGGGTGACGTGACATCTTCAAGCCTGGTGCGACGATGTTCTCGACCGTCCAGAAGCCATTCAATGTCCTACTCTTTAATTATATGTAGCAAGACGAGTGTCTAATCTTTTTTTGGTGGCCATGATAACATTTGGAATGCAAATTTGACTCATTTGATTACAAGACTTCCGAGGAGGCGGTCACTACTCATTCTGGCTGTCATCAAATAGAGAGATGAAATCTTCAAAAACCTTCATTCGTTCTCCCATCTTCCTGTTTGAGCAGCAGTCCCGGATTCTACATCTGGAACCTAATTAATAGGTGCCTTCCGGTAATGTCACCATAAGACTTACCTTACAGTATCTTCAGACTTGCTTCTCAATTCAGCCCAATCCTCGTCAACGTCGATATCCAACGCAAAACCATCCAGGAACATAACTCTGTACCTCCCCCCGTGAGAAACTCTAGACCCATACCGTACGCACCAGCCGACAGAAGGAAGAAACCGGGTTTGTATATTTCCACCTCCATTCGTGAATCCCTCGACACGCCACTCGGCCGGGTCAATAGCATCTAGCGTGGAGCGAACGCCTCCGACGGTAGCATTAATTCCCCCAGATTGATCCCAAGGTTTTGAACTGTCGTCGTCTTTCCTGTCTTGTACAGACCATATAGTTGAATTTGTTCCAAGTTTGGGTGGACGCCGAGGTAACTTGACTGAAGACAAACTATTCGCAACAAATGGCATCGGACAAGCAATATTCAGTTTCAAGGGTTGGGTTTGCAACCGAGGGGTGGAAGATTTGGAATTTATATCTGTGCGTGGCTTTTTGGCCGTTTGGGACATCGGCAACTCGTCCAATATGAGCAGCCCTTCAACTGCCTCACAAGTACGCACAAAATGAACCAGCTGCTGGATGGCTCCTTTCTCTTCATCTTCCAAATTCGCCCAACTTTCCGTAGAGATATAGGGAGGAGAATGTATTGAAGACAACGACTTCTTAGTCCATTCCTCTCCTTGGCTGCCAGATATGTGCTGCGATAATTCCAAGGACCGGTTTTGGCGAGAAAAACGGATGCGCATAGAAGGCTGTTGCTGCGCTGATGGTTTGGCTGATGTGGTCACGGGAGAAGTGAAAGTCAGTTCAATGTCGCCTTGAGGAATATTGGCCATTAACGTGCATTTAGCTGCGGCTGTATACACAATCAGCTGTGAGTTGTCAATTTCAATTAAAAGCTTTGATAAAGCCAAATAAAATCACTTTCGGCGTTCTTTGTTTTATCTGGCTGATGAGACGACCAGCGTCGTTGTATTGTTTCCAATAGGTAGAAGGTAAGTTTGCTACGGAAAACTGTTGTATGGGCTCTACTAGGCAGCAAGGGGTGCTCAAGTGCGGCGCGCTGTACACGGAAATCTTAACGCAGACGTCAGCATGTGCATTCAGAACAACATATATCCCTACCGCGCTGCCGTCTGAATCGATCAGAAGAACTTCATCGCCCTTGAAGCCCATCCTGCGCTGACCCTCTCGAAAATCCACAAGCAAAGCACGCGAAGGCAAGACTGCAACTTGACCGGATAGTGCTTTGTGGGCCTGGCTGTTCAAGCCTAAGGTGTTGAATTGCACCGGTCTCGTTGTACCAATTGGAAGGCTCCTAATTCCCTGAGAGGCATTATATGATGGTCAATTATATCATCATGAGATCAATCATAGATACCCACTACAGAAGGATGACTAGGCGGTTGTTGCCACATAGCCTCGGGAGATCCATGGTCTGTAACAAGTGAAGGTGTATCTGGTCGAGAAGAGGCTGATTTCATTTCTTCGCCACTAATTTTGACCGCACTTGAAGACGAAGTAGGGAAACCGGCAACAGAGTGATGGTTCGAGTGGATTCTGCTCTCTGCTGCCACAGCACTGGTGCTGCGAGGAATAGGATCCGAGACGATGCGCCTGATAGGACCGGTTACGAAAGGTGAATCTGAACCCGTTGTAATCTCGCTGCACAACAAATTTCTCAGGTCAGTGTTTACGAGGTCTCGAAGAACATGTCTTGTCGTGCTTGGGACTCGTAGGGGATAAATAGACGAGTGTCTCGCTGGACGCCGTATCTTCATAGGCTTGGGAGGAAAGGGTGCTAATTTTACCGGCTGATGTCGTTCCTGTTCGTACAAGGTCTCCTCTATTGTGCCTCTGGACGGGATGTTCGAAATCGGGCGTAAGGATTTGACTGTCAGGTTGGGCCCGAGGAATGGGTGGGTAAGGATGTTAGATAGTAACAGTCTATCCTCGGGTTGCTAGAAGTCATCAGAAAAATTACTTGCATATGTGGCCAGAATGCCCCACAATTTGCATTATGCCCATGATGAGGCTCTTTAATTCTGGGGAGAGATTGCCGGAGGAGGCGTATTCCTGTGATTTCTTGAAAAACGGGTTAGGTATCACGGTTGCCTTCAAATAACATAAATGAATAGATATGTTATGCGTATGCTGGGTGTACGTACATCTAAAGAAACTGCGTCAGACAACGATGCGATCATCACGCATCCTACGGACCAAACGTCGACAGCAAAGGTAAAGGACATCTCCGATATGATCTCCCTTCATTCTATAAGCCAGAAAAAGCGATAATAATAATGCAGGTGCTTACGGCGCGAGATACTGCGGTTTGCCTATCAATGAACGTCGCGAAACTATTGCTTCTGATGCTTCTGATCCCTTAGCTTGGAGGCGAAGTGCATAATCAAATCCAGATAGTTTCTGAGTCATTTGCAATGTCAAATAGTCTGTAAGATGGCGCAAATCTACACTCACCAAAACGTAATCATTGGTTAAAAGTATTTTTGACGGGGTAATGTTGCAGTGGACTATAAGTTCTTTTTTGAGGTACACAAGAGCGTCAACAAGACTTTTGATTACGCCACGAAGTTCAGTCTCCAGCAAAGTTGATGGGGTCCTCGAACGTAGAAATGCTGAGAGGCTGCCCGCAGAGCAGAACTCAAGAACATGGAAGTTCTCTGATGAGGTACGGAAAGCGGAAAACATTGAGACAATATTGGGATGATGGAGAGTCGTATGAATGGAGAGTGATTCATTGAACTGAGGTTGCGCTGGTGGAGGGTCCGAAAGCTGGGAAATGATTCATGACCCAACCGTTACACAGGTAAGCAAGGACACTACACACCTTTTTGAGAACGAGGTGTCGATTTCGAAGGCGACCACTCTTACATATTACACGGTATACAATACACGCCGTTCCGGATCCGATCTGCTCTAAAACAACATATGTCTGCAAAATCATACGGTAAATGACTGTGACTCCACTAACTTCAATGTCTACGGGTCACAAAGATAAATACCTCAAGACCGTTCATTACTGTGTCACCTATACTGGTGGTTACATTGAAGAGTGGCATTGCGTGTGCGCGCGTGATAAAATAAGTAAGAAGCTTGACTGTAGCTATGAAGAATGACGATGATCTAGAGTGATTCCAGAGATTGTGAAGGTTAACACAGAGCGAGTAATAGAGGTTTCCTGTTTCCCGGTATACCTACAACACCAATAATTGGCTCGCACTTCAGCCAGGTAAAGGTGAAGGTCGGCCCAAGGATGGGGTCATTGAACACCCGTCACGGCGGTGACCTCGTGAATCGTGACACACGACAGAGTCACGCGGCACAACAAATTTCCATTCGCCCACAGAGCACTGAAATACAAATTTAACAAAATACAATTTCTAGCAAACTACATGTACTCTTCCTTGAGCTGCATACCGTGTGTTGTCCCAGTCCTACCAGACTGGACCTCATCGATGGCGTATCGAATAGCTTGGGCTGTACCCCATTGAGCTCGATATCTAGAATTCGGTAAAAACTTTAAGAGTCGTTGAAAATACAAATCGCATAGAAACGCACCCCAAAACCTTCCTCGCACGAGAGTCATCAATGGAAATGTCATTCAGGTAATGCAAGGTGGCAGGTTGTAGGTATACAAGCATGCCCAGCCATGACGGTATCAATCGAGGGCGCCGTCCAAAGGGAATCAGCAAAAACAAGAGGATATGGTACCTGACAAAAAGAAAAGCCTCGACCAAATGGGCTAAAATGAAGATCAACAGCGGAGAAACATCATCTATGATGATTTCGCGAGTTGAGAAGTACTGCAGATCAATAAGTATCACAACTGTACGCCACCGTTGTTCAATAGTTCTTATTCACCTTGACTGCTTCACGAGTATCATTCAAACTCCAGGCAGGATCTTTCCCGGTGACCAAGAAGGCTTGACCACGAACATCCTCTCTATTTTGCGCCAACGCATCCTCCAGAAGTAAGTGCGCAGCAACAGCATCCCATACACATATGTTTGTCGCCTTCCAATTCTTATCAAAGGAGATGTTTCGAGGTGTCGTTAACGTGCTGGTGACCAAACGGTCATTTGGTCCGATGATGGTACTGTTCAGAATTCGAAAATCAGTGCGAACGTGGAATTATTTGCTAAGCATCACCCACGAGCCTGGTCGAATGATGCCAGTCCTCAAGTCGCCTTGACCATCCGCATCCGCTACTCGTTGTTCAGCAAGGTTTTTGGTTCGCGAGTAACAACTGTCACTTGAAAGGTGTGGGAGTAGCGGCTCATCAGAGTCACTTACTACATGCTTGTGGCCTTCAGGAAAGTCCCACCCAAGCCGCAGGAATTTTGGACAGGGTACTGCTGTGTCAGCAGTTGAGGTGTAGATGAGAATTGCTGAAGGAAGCTCCTTGGTGATCATAACCACGTTTTCAGTCCCGACTACGTTGACTTGGTACGATGCACTCCAGCAATATGACAGTCGTTCCCAGAAGCGTATAGCTGCAGCTGTGTGAAATATAACATTTGGAGGAACGCCCGAAGTCGTGAATGGTTCTGTGAGAGCATCACGGATGGATTGCAGAGAGGTGACGTCTGCTTTGATAAATGATACGGAGGGATGAGATTTTAAGTCGTCAGAAGGTGGATGGAGGTCCACTATTCTAATGTTGGTCTCCCCCCGGAGCAACAGCAACCGGACAAGATACCTAGAATGAGTGATCCATGATTGCGATTACAGCTGAGTGAGCAGCAGGACTTACGTCCCTAGAAATCCTGAGCCACCGACAACAGCATAACCTGTGTGAGTTGCTTTCGCAGGAATGGACTTCAGCAGGTTGATGCTCTCATGTGAAATGTGCGCCAGATCCTGGTGGCTGAGGGGACTTGGAGATGGCGATCCTCGCAGCCTTACAGAGAGTTTACGCAGAAATGCGAAAGTGATACTGCAGAGGGCAAGAATAAGCCAAGCATAAATCCCCATTATGTACAATATATGATTGAGGTCGTTCCACTCCACAAAGCACCACTGTACCCAGAGCTTACATAATATCTATGTACTTTAACCCTCACCGAAAGTGCGGGCGACCAGTTATTGGCGTGTATATGTTCGAATTCAGTCTTGCGCTTCTTAATAGCATCAGAAACAAAAGCACTGGATCCAGCTGTCCGCAGTGTTGATCGAAAACATAGCTATATCGCTCGATCGGAGGGACTCTCGCGACCTCGTCAATCTCGCTGAGAACTTCAACCCGGGTTTGTAGGAATTCATTGAAATCGCCAGCAACAATAGGGTCGTTCACAGTAGCGTTTTCGAGGCTGATTTCGACCTGATTTCAGCTCTGATTTCGTTTCTGATTTCGGCCGTTTTGTCCATCACGTGATGGAACGGAAATATCGGCAACTCGGCATCATCAGTCTGGCCATCAACAAAAAAAACCTCGCCAAGATACCTTCGTCATCGAGAACAACGACGACGAGAGCTAAAATTCTCTAACCCTTCGCTGCCTTATTGCTGGCATTAGTCTACATATCAAATATCTTCACAATATCCAAGTTACAACAAAATCCCTTACATCGTGCTCCGAAAATGACGCCCGCCACTATGTGCGGGATAGGCAGCGTCATCCTCAACGACGAGCGGGGACGGAGCACGCACGCGGATGTGGGTTCCTTTTCGAACTCCGAAACCTGATTTCGCCGGATTACACCACGTGATGATCAAAATGGCGACGAAATCAGAGTCGAAATCAGCCTCGAAAACGCAACCCTAATGATGTTCGCATGCTCATACAGTCGACACTCCCATAAACCATACCTCAGGTAACCCATAACCTCTAAAATCCCATGACTTTTTCGGACTCCCGACTTGGTTCGCAGGTGTTTTGACTGAAAAACCCATAAACCTCCAATACCCAATACCCCATACCCCTTGGCAGAAAAAACCCATAGGTTTTAGCTACATATTTCGAGCATTTGAGTGTAATATATATCTATCAATGGCCACTTTAATAATATTATAAAGTGTCCCTATTGGCAACTGGACCGTTCCCCAGAACCTTCACTTCTCATCTCTGCTCTCATTCACAACACCACACTTCACCTGATGATCTTGACTCCACAGGTGCACTTCAGGCCATGAACCGGATGAGCATTGAGGCCCTACTTAACTCTGAAGGCAAACATGAGACCATGGACAAGTCAACAGACGAAGAGATATATCACTGGCAGGCGATCATCTGAGATGCAATAAACACACGTTAGCTTGGTTTAAACGGAGTTGATACTTGAACAAAGTTGTCTCTAGCTTTCAACCCATAGGATCATCCAACTCATCAATATATCTATTGGGAGTTGCTGCTTCCTGCAGCACTTCGCAAATGGTAGGACAAGTTTGCACAGGACCATCATCGGAGTCATCATCACCACCATTCCGATCAAATTTCTTGACCTTTATAATCT
>QMFE01046364.1:0-14739 GCA_003314665.1 Tricholoma sp. MG77 | reverse complement strand
AGCCGAAGCTCCGTGGGTTTAACCTACAGACAGACAAGTAAGATAAGTAATAAGAATACATAAAGCAGCATTTACCTTGTCATTAAAGGCAGCATTTGCTCCAGTTACAGGTCTCGGGGCTGCTGGCTTGAGTGACATAAGTTCAAGATTGAAGCAAGCTGGTCACACGAGTGTGACTGACTGACTTTACGCGCGTCCTACCACAACTTGTACTACAACTTGTCATTTTCTATGGAATTCGTGAGTCTCTTTCTTCTGGATTTCTTTATTTTTCCCATCGTTTTTAGTTTGGAAATCCTCATGGTCCAGGCGGTCTGTTCGCCCATCTTGCTGCAGGGTAAATTCATCTTCATATTTCTATCGCCCTCATCCTTATACCACTATTAGTGCAGGACTTGGTCCTCAAATGGGACGCGTACCCCCTCGGGCGTACGATGAGTATTTGAAGGCTTACAGTGTGGCAATGCTCCCAGGCAGAGAACGAGAGAATGTTTCCTACGGTGGCAAGAGTGTGTATCACTCCCAGTTCCCCTCTCCAATTCATATCTGACGTTGATTCTTTCAATAGTTATCATGCCCCCTTCTGCTCTCGCAAATCTCACCAATCTCGACTTGGATTCCCCGTGGATGTTCCAGTTGCGAAATCCTGCCAATCCTGCTGCATCAACCCATGCTGGTGTTCTCGAATTTATCGCTGAGGAAGGCGTAGTGCATCTGCCATACTGGATGATGAAAACTCTGCGTTTGAGTGAAGGCGATCCCATTCGAATTACAGGCACAGAGCTACCGAAGGGCAAACTCGTGAAATTGCAGGCCCAGTCTGTCCACTTCTTGGAAATCTCAGACCCGAAAGCTGTGTAGGCCCATATTCCTCATTACTCAATAATTATTTACTGATGTATCATAGGCTCGAACAAGCTCTACGCAATTTCTCTGCGCTTACTCAAGGCGATATCATCGAGATATCTTACAATTCTATAGTCTTCGGTCTTCTGGTCATGGAGACAAGTCCAGGCGGAGGAGGCATCAGCGTTTTAGACACCGATCTTGAGGTTGATTTTGCGGCTCCAGTAGGCTATGTTGAACCAGAGCGACCCAAGGCTGCCCCGCCTCCAACCATGGCCTCAAAACTGAAGATCGATCTAAACTCTTCATCCCCAGGTTCCTCGCGCCCTGGATCGGCTTTGAGTGGTGGATTTGCAGGCACAACTACTGGTATTACAATGGTGAGCAAAGATGGAGATCAATGGGAGAGCTTCAAAGGAAAAGGAGAAACCCTCGGTGGGAGAAAGACAAAAGGGAAAGGCATAAGTCACCGTAAGGCAGAGCAAGTGGCGGAAGGTAGCAAGATAATTCGAACCAAGTAAGTCTCTTCGTTTATCCATCATCGTCATCGCTGAAAAACTTTATGGATGTGGCAGTAACCATAAAATTGTATCAAATAGCACCTTCGAGTCACATATCAAGGTTCCTGCCGCTCTTAATCTTCCATTTGGTCAATTATTTTTCGGGTTCAATGTAACGGCCTACAACCCACCGGCCACTGCCCCTACACAAGCTTCCGTACAGGTCAGTAACTGTATTTGTTCTTCAGAACGGTTGCACTGACTTTAAGGGACTTCTATCAGGAGCCTTCCACCTTTTCCGGTTCCGGGCAGACGCTCACTGGCCGGTCAGGCTCTTCTCAAGTGAAAGGCAAGGAGAAGGAACAGCAGCCAATGAAGGACAGCTTAGAGTCATGGCGTGGAACGGGCCAGACCCTCGGCACAGCTTCAGGCCCCCGAGGACTTGGTCCAGTTGGGGCTGGAGGCGCTCGTATTCCAAGAATTCCTGAACGAACTCAGAAGCAGGCTAAGAAGGAGAGAAGTCCTTCGCCAGACTGGGGGGTCGAGGATGACGATGTTGTCATGATTGACAGCGACTGAGTCTTCTTGTGGGCATTCGAATAATTTGCCCATTCTTGCATTGCCTTGCGTTGTAGAAGTATTAGAATAATATCACAATATCCTTCCACATGTACTCGTGTAATTTTGAATAGCACTTTTCCGCCAGATCAAAGCATGACAACACCAACTCCCTTCCCTGCACTGACATTCTCTGCAGCATTAACGCCGGCCAATGGTGCCGTCCTCCAATTGTAGAGATAATAGTTGAGGATTCCATCACCAGCCCCAAACTGGCCGACAATCATCAGCCATCCTCTGAGGGGATAGGTCGAAAAACAAACCTTCAAGTCGTGTAGGATAGTAACATTGTCCATAAGCGTCAACGCATTGAGAACATCGAATTTGGCTTCGTTAGCTACGACGAGAGCATCTCCAACCATCGCTTCGAGCCTCTTCTTTAGCCTACCATCTTCGTCAGCGCCATCCTGAAATGCGACGTCACTGGCATAGTAGAACAGGTAGGCAGCTTCAAGAATCGGGTACTTTATGCTGTTGATTACTGTCGATGGTAGAGAGTAAAATGAGAAGAAATCCGTGATTCGATGCGTCTCCCTATTCTGATACAACCAGATATAATTAGCCAGAGACGAAGGGGAACTGGAAAGAATAGAAACCACTTCTACAACATAAGACCACGTAACCTGCCCCCTCCTTCTTCCAACCCCCCCATCCCCAATAACACCCGTACCATTCCCGCTCAAAAATTGATGTTTTATCTCCTCCAAGTTAAACATCGGAAACATTCCAAATCTCTTCATATACCGCATAAATAGATCCGCTACAAGTGGCACGTCTTTTTCTTCCATTGGTCGTAGACCAGGCATAGAAAACGATGAAGGGACTTTGTTAACACGGATCATACGTGCAAGAGTCATGTTTCGAGGGACATAACAGAATTTTATGTCAACAAGCTTTGGGACATTAATCAGGCGATGATGGTATCTATTATGCATGAGATTGCAAGACCAGAAAAGAAAGAAAGGTTAAACACACCGACAGACTGAGACAGGGGTAGGAAGGACAACACCGGCAGTATAAATTGCCTGGAAGATGCCCTTTAGATGAACCTGCCGAGTGACTTCTTTGATCAACACCGGGGCCAAACGTTTCGAGCGTAACTTCTTGTGTACGCAGAGAAAATTGATCTCGCTAACAAGGAATGTACTACAATTCGAGTTGTGCACTCGCGGGATCAGGATTTGCAAGGCAAATAACAAGGGAAGAGACGCACTTGCCACGGACACGAAGTGTCATTGGAACACCTGATATGAACGCCACTAGTTTCTTATTGGAGGAGACGCGTACGCCGATGTGCCATTCCTTGTGGTAACCGGGGGGCATCAAAGCCCTAAGTAGCATACGATAGGTAGTTGGCATCGTATACATAAGAAAAAGCTTACCACCGCAAGAATTCAGAGCTATATTGGAATCGGAATGATGCATCATCGTCTTCCACGTAGTGCTGAGAAAGAAGGTCGTAGACTTCCTTATTCTAAGGAGATGCGTGAGCGCTCGAGCTTACAGCCCTTGGATGAGATACCGACCTTCTCCGGCTCAACCATATCTACTATGCTCCACTCGAAATCCTTTGGCAAAGCATAGGGCTCCTGGCGAACTTCTTCGCGAGGTACTGACGGTTCAATATAGCCATCATCGAGGGGTGGGCCCTCTCCTGAGTAACGATGAGGTCATGTCACTTCCCGGATTTGGATTACCCACCCAATTGCGGGACGGGCTGTGTCGCCCAAAACTTGGTGGACAAGCCTGATTCGTTGAGATGCGAGGCTTCGAGGAATATTATGCCACACCTTGTGTTCACCCAAATCCTTCTTGTTGAGCCCACCGAGACCCGCCCTGCCCTTCACGACATCCATAATCTTCAATTGCTCCAGGATCTCCCTCACGTTCTCCTGGTTTGCCGCATCAGAACCAACTGCACCCTCTGTTTGCACCTTTTCTAAAACATGATCTACAAACTCTTGGGGAATCTCTGTTTTTCCGCGCAACGTATTCAAGACCTTTGATGCCTTTGACTTTTTCTTCTTTTTCTTCTTTTGTGATGTTGAAGGTGACGCGATTTCAGCAGTTTCGATTGGTTCGTCTGCATCAGATTCGGCATCTGAAATATCCTCTGCATCAGTGTCAATTATTTCTTCAGCTTTCGCCTTTTGTTTCTGAGAAGAAGGCATGCCAGAGACGAGCCTACGGGATTGTACTATGACGCTGACCCAGGACACACCGATGCAAACAGAGACAAGCTAAGATCTGCTGAGTCAGCTACTGCTTTACTCATGAACAGCTCAATAAACTTGGAAGAAGCGGCAAATGTCACCTCGGAATTCATATACAGTCAGTCTTGGGCTTAAAACACTGCTAATATGGCCATAACTCTGTTTGTAGGCCTCGACAACTTGCCTCATGAAGTTGCCCATCTTCTGCAAGAAATAAAGCATAAAGAAAGGAGGGCCCAAGGTCAGTCCTTCGTTTTTTGTTGTCAAGTTCTGCTAATAATCATACCGTCCAGAACTACAACAGGAAGCTGACAAAGATTCGGCCAAGTACATTCGCCATTCCCTCCGAGCTTCCTCCTCGAATCCTTCATCTCCTTCTTCCCGGGCACCTTCCCCGAAATCCTCCCTTCTTCCTGGAAAAATATCAGCATCCTACGCCGAGATTCATCGCATCTCTGCCGAAAAATGTGCCCTCGCCCAGATGTTAGTAGACCTAGTCACAAGGACGCGTGCCCGGCTTAATTCCGACTTGACTAAAGTCAGAATGTTGCAAGGAGAACTAGTTTATACTCCCGGGATGCTGTCGAGGTCAGCATCTGGAGCGATAACACTATCAGATGCGTATATCGCAACGGTAGGAAACCCTGCGTTGCAAGTAACTGAGAGCTTGCGGAGTGCGTTAGCAGCAGGCCCCACCCTGGCGGACGTCAAGCAAGCGTCCGGGGTATCTGTCGCAGCTACACCCGCGCCTACGGCGTCTGCAGCACCTGCTGTTAAGAGTACGTTTTCTATCCGCTTAGCCAGAATGTCCTGAAAATAATGTGTCTGTTGACTCTTATATAGAGCGTCGCCTCGCAGCTACGGCGTCCCTTAAGCTCAGCTCTGCTTCTCCAACTAAACACCGTTCCGCATCTCCAACTACGACGGCACCGCTGAATAGTTCGCATCCACGCGTAGCATCACGATTGTCACGGCAGAGCACAACCCGTCAAGACATGGATGTGGAGGAGGAGGGTGATGAAGATGCCGAAGGCGAGGATGCGGATGGAGACGACGAGAAATTGTACTGCTTCTGCCAGAAGCGTAGTTATGGAGATGTAAGCACACTTGGCCGCTGCTCTGTACGGCTCATGCAAACCTTCTCCATAGATGATTGCATGCGATAATGAAGGAGGCTGCCCATTCGAATGGGTACGTAGCTTCTCGCCGCGTTTAATACTTTGACTTATCCTTTGAAAGTTCCATTTATCATGCGTGGGCTTGAAACAACCAACGCCCGAAAAGTGGTATTGCTCCGTATGCAGTCAAAAGAAAACCGGTGGTACAGCAGTTGGAAGGAAAGGAAGGAAGAAATAAATTTCCAAGTACACGATATGTATTATATGTGATACAATTTCTTGGATGTGACATCTTGATTATGCATCGTACATGATTGTCCCCGTACTAGTATAATACTGGCCCAGCATGTCGACCTCTTACATATCGCAGGTCCTAGGGCGCCAGGTTCAAATGCCCCCTCCCAACCTAGTTTACATTGGAAAGTGATACGGGCGAGCCAATTCGACTTCATTGACTCGGGATAACCGTACTCTTTCACTGAACGGGCACGTTAAATTCACCAAGGAGAATAAACGAAACGGACCGCGTTATCTGCGCCAAAAAAAGCGGCGCCTAGATGCATGAAGGGCTCGGGCATACATACTTAGCTCTCGTCCATTCCCAGTGTTTTCCTCTCGAGGCCATAAATTAAGTTTAAACTTTTCAAAGATGGAACTTGCCAACGCGCTAATCTGATGATCCGTACATGAATGGCGCATGTGGAAACTACCGTGCGCGTCGCCGAGTCTTCACACGTTCTGCCAGAAACACAGCATCCGAAGAATTCTCTTGCAAGGTCGAAGTCACAGCGGCGACCCGGATCACATTTTGCCCACGCTTCCGTTTCAGAAGGGATGGCGACGGCGTCATCGGAGAGGTCGGAAGGATGGGAGTGTTGTCTGCATCGTGTTCGGTTGAGGTGGAACCTTCTACCAGGGTTTCAAGACCGTAGGTGGAGAACGATTTGAGGTCAGCGGTAAAGAGTACCTGCGTAGATGTAAATATAACCAGGAGAGGAGCGGGACTGGAAACTTACAGAATGAGCCCAGCCGGCATAGTTCCCCCACACGTTGAAGAGTCTGGTATTGACATCCTCGTATATTTTTGGGGTCATGGTTGCCTTTTTTCCGTTAGAGGCCCCTTTAAGACCGTAGTGTTTGACAGCGATCTGGTGGACGTGTGTGTCGACGGGGACAACTTCTTTCTGTTCGTAACAAGTCGTATCAACACCCGAAAATAATAATATAAATAGACTCACCCTGTCTAAACTCATCAACAAGACACAATCGGCGACTTTTCTTCCGACTCCGACAAATCTGAGGAGTTCCTCCCTAGCGTCGGCAGCACTTTTAGTACGAAGCGCCATGAGCCATTTTTCAGAGGCTTCCATAGGGTCACCGGGGAGTTTAGAAAACCCGTGAGCGTCTATGAGCATTTTGGCTGTACGCTGGATAAAGTCTGCACGGTACCCAAAGCCCAGGGAACGAAGTGTTGCAGCGACTCCAGGAGCGGCAAGAATGGATGGGGGTGGAAAAGGATGATATGTACATGTTTTCAATTCAGAGGTGGGATCTGAGAGTGAAAGGAGTGGGGGAGAGTAGTGGCTGCAAAGAGCGTGGACCATCTTTGTGATACGGGATATATTGTTATTCGACGAACAAATGAAACTGAAGAAAATGAACATTTGCAGAGACGATAGTATGTGAACGTACGAAATGAGGTTTTCCCAAGGATCCTGCCTCAACATCCTGATGCCTTGGAAGCGTGACTGGAGAGTAGCAAAGACAGGATCGCGTACGGACCATTCCTGGTAGAGACTTTGGAGATCTACGTGGAGTTGAAAGTAGTCATTGAGCCAGATGAGTGTTTCTGCATCTTTAAGAGCCGAGATTGGAGGTGGGATTGGAAAGACAGCGCGATAGAAAAGAGTTGTATGAGACTGGCGAAGACAAACTACGCGATCACGGAGACAAAGACGATATTCAATATATGGGACGGATTGAAATACAGACCAGCGGAAGGATTGGCCACATTTCAGCACAGCAGCGAGCGAAAGTTGTGTGATCGACAGTGGGATCGAGTGGAATTCTGAGAGCGACATATCTATAAATAGTGCTACCTCCATGTCTGGTGATTCCTTTCTTCCTCGAATACAATCCGTCTTCTACTCCGTCTTTGACATAGATCAGGGTCCAAAGATCGTTTACCAGGTTCCAGAAGGCCTTATAACAACTTCTGCTCTCTCTGCTCCTCCATCCGACTTACAACCCAATGATAAACCTCTCTCCACCCCCACTCCTCTGTTCAACTTTGACGACATCTCAAAATATATCATCCCTCCAAGTCAGTTATGTGGCCGTCTTGTTACTTGTGCTACAAAGCACCATCGCGTTATTGGCTTTCCTGTCGAGCTTCGCGGAATGTACAGGCGCAATTACTTTCGATACAATCTATGTTTTGTCTTTGAACGTACTGCAGACCTCAGCTGCTACGAACCTATAGTACGCAAAGTCAGTCGCGTTCTTTCTTCTTGCGAGGTCTGTTCAATTTTTTTTTCAATCCCTTCCGCCAGAACTAATTCATACAAAGAAAGAATCTTGTTTTTTGTCCAACTCACAGACCTCCACCACTCTTCATGTCATTCTAGAGCAGCTGTATGAAGACCTCAACTCTTACTCAGAGTCTTCTATTCTCATCGATCGCTTCAACTCGATTGAATTGAAGATATTCCCCTTCTACCCCAATCCCCCCGCTGTAAAGGATTGGATGGTCCCTCTGGCTCTTATAAATATCACAAAACGCATGGAAGACAACTGGGATCTTACTATGGTCAAGGTTTGTATAAACAGTCCGTCATTAACCCTCTATGACAATTTTTTCCAGGTCTGTAAACACATTGATGGCACAAATCATGTCAGTCGCATCGCTCAACTGGCAGACTGCGACATCTCCCTTACCCGTAAGGCCATCTCGCATCTCCTGTACGTTCACCCTCGCGCCCTACTGTAGAAGACGACCTCATCTGTTATAGATTCTACCAAGTCATTATGACTGTCGATATTTTTCAGTACTCCAATATGTATACTCTTCGTAAGAGCATACAGTGGCTTGCGGACGAGGTGCATGTCCGTGAAGAGTGTGGTCCATATGTTACCAAAACAGGGCACCCCATACCCGATTGGCCCAGGCTTCTTCGCCTCTATTCCAGGTTCAAACCTGGAAAAACAGTGCTGGAATGGATGGAATCACACAATGTCCATCAACTTGGCATCGATATCCGTCGATTTACGAGCTTCGGTGTTATCAAGGTAATAGATTTGCTTACCTATCTGTTGCAAATCTCAACAATGGCTCTTAGGGTTTTTTGCGGAGAGTCCATCGTTGGCCCGTTCTTCTACCGCCGGATCCTGCTTCTATTGCCACAGCAGTTGGACCACTGACCGCCGCTCCCCTTCCTCGGGGGGGAATCGAGAGCCTTATGGGCACATCTCTCCTTTTCCCCGGTACCAGTTCTCCTGTACCACCCGACTTCCCATCCAACTACTCTCCCAATCCTGCATCAAATAGAGGCCGCTTCCCCTCCATCTCTGCCGTCCTCCAATCCACAAGCCCACGCAACCTCTCAGGGCTGCCAACACCCCCGCAAGATTCGACCAACAATATGGTCGCAGCTTCCGTAACCGTTGGGCCTATCTCGGCCACCCATCGCGCCAGACGAGCGAGCGCTGCCGAAAAGGCCCTAGAACAACTCCGAAGCAGGTCTGAGTTGCAAAAATCGAGCAACCTCACTGGCGCGGGTGCAGGTCTTGTCTCTACTCCCCGCACTTCGTGGATCCACTTCCAACAAAAGGACGAGGCGCCGTCTGGGAACCAAATTGCCGTTGCGGTGTCCCAGGACATGCCCACTGGGACGCAATCCCGGCGACAGTCCCTCCTTGCACCCATCGGCCCTCCAGCTTCGCCTGTCCTAGCTAAATCAGCTGCGCTTTCCCCCACAACTTCTGCTGCGATCGCCATTCGCCCGCGCCTTACGTGGTCGACGTCCGCCCCGCAACTGGGTGGAGTGAATACACGTCCGCTTCCGCCGGAATTACTAGGATTGTTGGACGGCGAGCATCATACCGATGAGTTGGCTGTGCGATTCGAGGCTGGGTGGCCAGTGCTTGAGGGATGGTTAGTCACTGCTGGCGGCGGAAGGGGTGATGGTGATTTTGGCAGAGTTTGTATAATATATCGGTGACCCGATATTGATACGATTTTGTTGTGCGCTTACAGAGTGGGAAATGTTACAATTGATAGTGCATTGTATACGTCGTGCCGGGTTCTATCTATGTATAGTTGATACGTAAGGACAAGCTGAAGGGCAAGGTGGTTGCTGTAACAGTGATCTCCCCTCCAGGCTGCACAAGCTCCGATACCTTTTTCGTCAGGTTGGGCCGTGTGGCTTGTTCAAGCTGGGGCGGAGCTTGCAGGTAGATCTGCGTTATAGGCGTCGAAAGGGAGGGTTTCTTGATTTGGCTAAGGTTGCAAAAGCATCAGTGATAAATACGATCAAGAAACAAGTAACTTGCATGTCCTGTTTTTCTACTAGCATGTCGATCAGCTGCTCGACGGTAAGCTCTGAGCGGATTGAGAGCTCGAGGGCCTCGCCACCGCAGACGGGACAGTCATCTCGTTTCTCATGCTCAAATGTGTATGAGTATACGCCGTCCGTCCCGATCAACATGAAATAGTTATTTAGGTAGGCAGCAGAGCTCGTGGCAATCTTGAAAGCTTCGTTGCAACATGAGGCTGAACGGTAAGGGATAAGAACATCACGAAAGGAAGGAGAGCCAAGATAACATGCCTGCGATAATGGCATTTGTGGAAGCAATGGCGGGAATGATGTTCTTCACCACACCCTGGGTCAGTGACCATGTCACACCTTCGATATTGAACACCCTTGCACGAGCTGCTGCGACGGTGTACAGCCATCCAATATGTTCTGGATCATCCGTGTCCATTTTCTTATCTAGGAGGTATTTAGATCAGAATTCCAGTCTGCCACTAAAGGGCACCAACCGCCGTGTATGCGAGGCCATTCTAGGACAGACGCCCATTCTATACAGTGTTCGGGGAGCCGGGGGGTATTAGCTATGGTACAAATGGGAAAGGCGGTCGGCTTGTTGAGCATGTCTAGGGAGCATTCGTAGCAGGAAGTGATGGTGGGGAGAATTACCCTCGCCTGGCCTTTGAAACCTACAATCGCGTCAGATTTACACGAAGATATGCACCGCGTATTATCAATGCAACCCACCTTCCGTACCTCCATCAATAAGGGGCTTGAGACTTTCTGGGTTCTCTGGGTCGACAAGGTTGACGAGTGTAGCGTTCATCCAGCGTCGTGCCTCGACGGAGTCAAGTCCACAGATGACGAGGTTAAATTGAAGGTAATAATCATCATCTTTGTCTTGGATCTTCCCAAAATAACTCGAAAGGCATGAAAACGGGCTTGGATGATCTGGTAAAGAAACTCACGGAGTGACATTTACACCAGGAACACGTTTCATGATGAACTCTGCAGCAACAGTAGCTTTTGGCTTTCCGACGTCTTTCGTTCTTTATATATTACATTCGGAAGATCAGAGCCACGATGGATTGGCTAGCGCAAATAGGCACCTAAAGAGAAACTGACGATTGAGGTTACTGATGTCAATCGTGTCCATGTCGATTACATGGATATCCTTAAAGCCAGTCAAAGCCAGGTTCGCCAAAATCTCACAGCCAAGCCCGCCAGCACCGATGACAAGGATTTTTGCCTGGTTCCGGAGGAAGTCCTTAACCTATACATGTGCCTGTGAGTTCAAATTGTAGAGTGTTAAAAGTGATAGGATGGACAAACTCCATCACCAGCCAAGAATGCCGGATCTGTGCGTGGCCCAGGGGCATTGAGGACTTGGTCGATATGATGATATCGTCCCTCCCAGTCGGCAGAGGTAGTGGGCTCGTTTGGTTGGGGGTTTGTGGTAGACATGAACTTGAAGTCGCGTTCAGTGACTTAGTACTACAAGTTATGTAAGACTTCAAAAGCTTCATGAGCTCTCTCATCCATTTCAGTGGACATCAACACCTGCGTCAGCGCCTAGTCCTCTCAATCTTGAGCGGGAAGCATGTTCGCTTCGACAAAATTCGCCCCGATGATAAAAACCCCGGTCTGCGAGGTTTGTATTAAATTTTACTTGGGCTAGATGCTTTTTTTTTGAACCCACTGCAATAGATTTCGAAATCAGCCTATTGAGGCTTTTGGAAAAAATCACCAATGGTACCATCATTGAGATATCAGTGACCGGTATCTACAAGGCTCATCTCTATCCCTGGTCTCCACTTATTATGAAATAGGCACTGCAATTCTGCTCAAGCCCGGTATCATCTCTGGGGGTCCCCTGACTCATGATTGCCCATTGTCAAGATCTATAGGATACTATCTGGAACCAATAGTCATGCTAGCACCATTCTCCAAGAAGCCCTTGCAGTTGACACTTCGCGGCATTACCACAGATGAAAATGACCTCTCGGTATGTCGCCTGTTGGAGCTCATGTCTCCGTGCTAAGTTTCCACAGGTGGATCTCTTTCGAACAGTGACTTTGCCACATTTACAACTCTTTGGGATTTCAGAGGGTCTTGAACTTCGTGTACATACCATCCTTCTTTGTTTCGTTCAATGCTCACCGTCCAAACAGATCAAGAAGCGCGGTGCATCCCCTGCCGGGGGCGGTGAAATACAGTTTCTGTGTCCGACCATCAAACAGATTAAGACCCTGAATTTTGTAGAGCCTGGAAAAATTAAACGCATACGCGGTATTGCGTCAGTCTTCCGCTTTTTGAAGTCATTCGGGCTCACAAGATGTTATCTGATCAGCCATGCTGTGCGAGTGAATCCTCAGTTCTCGAATCGGATGATAGAAGCGTCTCGTTCTGTTCTCAATCGCTACATCCCAGATATATACCTTTACTCAGACATCTATAAAGGTGACGAGAGTGGAAAGTCAGTGCTGTTATCGAACCGACGTAAAAGTGATACCCTCTGACGGAGTTTCCTTTCGTTCTTCAGATCTCCAGGCTATGGGGTTAGCCTCTTGGCGGAATCCACTACATCTGCTATGTATTGCGCTGAGGCAATCTCCCAACCCGGCGTGGCGCCAGAGGACATTGGTCTCCAAGCCAGCCGTGCCCTACTTGCGGAGATTAGTAAGGGTGGTTGTGTAGACCGAAAACACCAGACCCTGGTTTTGCTTATGATGGCCCTTGGGAGTGAAGACGTTGGACGATGTAAGATGGGAGAACCTACCGTACGGACGTATGTTGCCGTCTTTTGTTATCAGAGTCGGTGCTGAGCCTCTTCTTCAGAATACAATTTCTACGGGACCTCCGTAGTTTCTTTGGAACATCTTTTAAAATTGTGCCCACTGATTCCACGACGTCCCAGCTCTTGTATGCATGTTATGGAACAGGATATGTCAATGCAAATCGGACGCTTGGTTAATCCTCCGATGCTTTAATGAGTTAAGGCTAAGTACTTTAATTGTTTACGGTTACTATGGAATACATACATACAGACGCAAGAACAATTCCCTACCGGGATCTCTTCATTTCAATTTATAATCATTCACAAGATATCTTGAGCAGCTGAAATCAAGCGGTGAACTAAGCTTCCCACAACAGATGGCCAATCAGTAATCTCTAATCTGAACTGTATATGAGAAAAACCTTACCTAGTAAATCAATCCCTTCGCCGGGATATGACTATCAACAGAACGCAAATGGCACCCGCAGCAAACCCAATAGCTGAAGGCCATGTCACAATTGTATTCGTGAGAATGGGTGTTGTGCGACGGCCTCCTAGCTGCTCGAAAGTAGGAACACAAATTTTCTCCCAGCCTTCATCCAGCAGTTGCTCCATCATCATATCATCCAACGAAGCCAATTCCTCCATATCCCAAGTATCGCAAAGACTTGTCATCCACTTCATCCTCTGTTTTGAAACTGCGCCTCCTACACCAGGTGCTCGAATTTTCAGCCTGGTCCTCAACTCGCCTAGCCTAGAAATAGCTTCTCCTTCGATCCCTGACAAGGCTTTCATCAACTTTTTTTTGATTAAGTGGGTCATCCTCGGTCCATTTCCATTGGTAGATATCATGATTTGCAGCGGCCCATCGCGGATCTGTGCACCAAAGTAGAAATCACATAATTCTGGAAGATCGGCAGCGTTAACAGGAATTTTGGCCTTCCTACACATTTGGCAGATCTCCTGAGATAAATTCGCGTCGTCCACGGCTGTGAGAACCATATCCATGTCGTTAAGCTCTTCAGGCCCAGAGAAAAGGCGGTCGTGGTGCATGATGCGTTCTTTGCGTGTGCTAATGAAATTTTGGGCCCGTCCATGAAGGCTGTCGGTGGGAGAGATGATTGTTATGCGCGCATCGGTAGTTAGGATGGATTCTATACGCTGGGCAGCAACTTCTCCACCACCAACGATGAGAACATTCTTGCCCTCGAGCTGCCACGCTATAAGCAGCGACCTTCCTCCCGAATTATTTGACTCGGGCATTTTGGGCAATAGTGAAGCTTGGAGAATCACGTGTAGCAGTCACTCGCCAACTTTGCAGTTTGACTCAGGACGTCCACGAAGATGCCACCAAAAGCCGATATTAACAAAGCTGGGTGGGAGCAAAGCGAATTCCCCATTCTTTGCGAAACATGTCTGGGAGCTAATCCGTTTGTGAGAATGGTATGCACATAACGGCCTCTCCGTGTTGTGATAACGAATATTCTCCAGTCAAAACAAGAATACGGAAGGTCCTGTGGCACATGTGCTCGGCCTTTCACTGTCTTCCGTTGGAATCCAGGTCAAGGCATGCGCTTCAAAACCACCGTCATTTGCCAGACATGTGCAAAGATAAAAAATGTCTGCCAAACATGCCTGCTAGATCTTGAATACGGTCTGCCAACACAAGTACGAGACACGGCATTGGCTTTGCAAAATGAAGCCCCTACCAGCGATATAAATAGGGAGTACTATGCTCAAAATATGGAAGGCAAGGTGTGTGTCTTATGAAGACAAGTCTGGGTTTTGACCACAACTCTTCTGCGTCCAACCAGTTGGACGGAAATAAATCGGGGCTAGATTCAGGACGTGCGGCGTCGGCAGGCAAGGAAATGCTGAAGCAATTGGCGCGGACAGACCCGTACTATAAGCGTAACCGGCCACACGTATGTTCATTCTTTGCAAAGGGAGAATGTGCTCGCGGTGCGGAGTGTCCGTATCGACATGAAAAGCCAGTGGACAATGAATTGGCGCACCAAAATATGCAGGACCGGTATCATGGAAGAAACGATCCTGTTGCGCGCAAGATCCTGTCCACTAATGCAGAAAATCAGGGTCTCAAACCCCCGGAGGACATCACTATTGTTAGTTGTTACTCAG
>QMFE01046301.1:0-11557 GCA_003314665.1 Tricholoma sp. MG77 | reverse complement strand
AGACGCGAGATGTAAACTTTGAATTGGCAAGGATGATGTCAGACTGTCCTGGGAGGCCAACGAAACTAGTCAGTTCCCAGAGATTTTCAACAAAAGTGTGAATTACTCGTTGTGAATTCCTCCAACCAATCCATAGGGTATCGATATATTCTCTTCAGCAGACTCCCCTGTCGCCTTATCTCACGATTTTCCACGAATGCCCCGTAAGCGAGTAGTTTGTCAGGGAAATGGCCATAGAAAACAACACGAGTCTTGCCCAATAATCTAAGAAACGGGATGCAAGTCGAAAGTTGGTCCACAAAGTATACATCGTAAGTCGGTGCATTCTGACGCAGTAAGTGTCGAGTCAGATGTAGCTGTCGAGCATGAGCCAAAAGAATGTGGAATTTGCCATTTAACGAGCGAGGAAATGGAGGAACGATATGATGAACTTTGAGAGTTCCTTTATATCATAGCCCATTAACTGTCTTGGAATTAGATCTTGAAAGGAAACACTAACCGTCTCTTGTCTCGTCGAAACAGTGATTTGGGTCATGATGAGAGGTGTATATGTCAACCAAATGCCCTCTTGTCTGAAGACCGAGTGCAGCATCAACGACGAGGCGCTCTGCGCCACCTGAACAACATCACATCAAGGCGAGCATATAGTTAAGAATACTGGGTAAGAACCAATTCCAAGGTCGGGATGGATAAACGCAATTCGCAATGGCGTTGACTCGGACATATGTAAATGTGTAACAATGGCTGGACCCTGCCGAGTCGGACTTCATCCAGCTTCCATCATGAGCTTCGTCGAACAGCATGCTCAAACCATGCTGGCTCCAGCAATAGGCTGGAAACCCCCTAAAAGAAAGCTACCCGACTTACCACCCGAGCTATGGCTGGTTATCTTTCGGGCGGCCACCTGGGTACCCCACGTCCTAGATCCTGATTTCGTCGAAGAGTTTTGTTCCCTCACCTCGCGTCAACGGATAAGACCTTTGGAAGCGTCTCTAGTGTGTTGATAGGGCGGTGTTCTCGCCGGTTAGGCTAAACTAAAGTCTTGATAGATAACGAAACGATATCTGGTGCGGGTATGCAAACAATGGTACTCCCTAGCTACCCCATACCTCTACGAGACCATCATCATTGGCAGGTGCAAGACTCTAAAGACCTTATGCGACGTTCTGCAGCCCTTGCGCAGTCTAGATGTTGGGGACGACCATCCGCTCGGCTGGTGGTCAACGCGTTTGGATGTTGCTATGCGCGACAGTGGTGAAGGTCCTACCAACATCGAACTCGAGTCTCTATTGCAGATCATCCAATCCCTGCCCAACCTCAAAATCCTTGTTTTCCGCATTACAATATCGAACTATCAATATAATTTTCCGGATTCTTTCGTACACCACCTTTCAAGATCGCCTAAACCCAACCTACTAGCAATGGTTTGGTACACGAGGGCACTTATGCCTAATCGCTATCAGTGGCATGCATTTCTTGTAAACATGCCTTCCATTCGCACGCTTTCTTGTGTCCATATAGACCGGCTCTCTGACGATCCACTTCCCGCCTTGCCTGCACTAAGAACATTCTGCCTGCCCCACTCTGGGAGCGAGTTCCTAAAGCTCACTACTCCCATCCCTCCCATACGTCGTCTCATCCTTGGCGCATACAACGCATACAGCATGGATATTGATTGGAAGAAGTTTCTTCCGAACTATGGTCACCAACTTGAAGTAGTGCGGGTGCACAAGATATGGAAATATGGCATATCGCATGTTCTCGACACGATTTCTCAATCCTGCCCAAAACTGCGGCGGCTCGACATCGCTATTCAAACGTGGGGAGAGCTGAGTCTGCCGCATGAAGGACTATCATTGCCAGCTACGATACGCACATTTGGGCTATACTGCAGGCCCTCACAGGCACCCAGGGCTGGTTATAAACAGCTCTTTAGCGCGCTAAGGAATATGAAGGTTGGTCCTGAATTCGGATCCATCCAATTTCTAAATCCAAGCAATGTAATGGATCTGTGCGAGCACCATCGAGGATTGCTTTTGGCTAATCTCAACTCGTTGAGATTTGGAATGCTTGACCATGAAGGACGATCACTTGCCTCGTTGTAGTCTGGTATTTGTCTCTATTTGATATAAACAGTGACTTCAAAACAGTCGATTTTTGCCAGTCAGCCAGAATGCCAGTATACTCGGAGTCGGACTCATACTACAACGTTGTATCTAATATCTCCATCCCCCTTCCACTCATTCAAGGTCATCAAGGTCATCAACTGCTATCGTGTTTCTCCGATAAAATCTATGTCTACCTCTCTATGGAACAGTCTGCTTCATCTGCTGAAATCTCTCTGGATCTTCCTGTCTAAACTTTGCCATTTTCGTGCCAAACATGACACCACGACTGTTCTCCCTGTCGCATTACCTCCTCAAATTATGGCTCAAGGTATCATTATAAACATTTGTGCTCCTCCCGAAGACTTGCTGGCAGGAGACGTACCTTCAACCGCTGATCTTGCTAATAGTGACTATCACAAGCGACTATCAGAGAATCAGGCTGACATACTTCGGATCAGATCCTGGCATGCTGTACAAGCAGGAGCTCTTGAGAACCCCTAGTTCATCCCGCGTTAAACCAAGATATCAGGAACAGGCGCATGCTGTCTCAGATGCTTCAATACCCAATATACATGTTCAACGGGACAATTCACAAACGGAGCTGCCTGATGTACACAAATCATCATCAAAAATACTTTCCTCCACTGTTTCGTCGCCGCCATCTGTATCTCCGGCTCTAAATGCTGACGCGATAACTTCACCTTCGCTATTGTTCATCGAGCCGCTTTCTAACATTTCGCTTCAAAACTTCGGACCAGATACTGCCGTTTCTTTCCCAAACGATCAACTTGTTGAATCGCATGGATTTCCTCAGCCCAACCTTGGCCAAGATGTCGACGTTGAGCTCATTTATGGCTTGCCGGTCCCCCCGGTTATCGAACCTTCTGGAGAAATTCTCATGGCAATGTTCGAACCCATCAAGTATACCCCGAGTCCCCTCTCCGCTGGCGCTGAATGCAATCTCTGGGATGTCCCCTCCAGTGACGCTGCACGTATGGTTCCTTTGCCTATATATACCAGCACTCCGCCTAGACCCTGTTCGCGTCTGTCGACTGATCAGAAACATACGCGCCTCAGTATTCTTCCCTACGCAGACCTATTCGACTTTTCGATGTACAACTCAATTTCCCGAGATAGTTTCCCCCGATTTTCTTTTGGTGATTTCCCCCCTAATGTAACGACTCCTTCGACACAAGCAACAAAGGCAGATTCCATACCACCCTCTGAGATCGCCTATCGTGACCGATACCGCAATTCTGCCTACTCCAAGCCCACTGGACCGTATTTCTTGAAGCCACTTACCATGCCCATGAAATCGGCGCCAGGATCCAACGTCTTTCCTTCATCTGACCGGAAGCATCTCAGAGAGATATCGCTGAACTCCATTAGCTTCAACACTCCTCTTACTGAACGGATGAGTGCTACTGGCATTCGCAATTCGATCTTCTCAACATATTCGCAATCATCAGCATCGTCTGTAGATCTCAGCACCAGAACGCGTCTGCACTCGGCTTGTGATGATTTGTCGAGATGTATATGGACTGATGAAGAGTTCATGAAGCTAGTTTTGGAATGATGTATTCCCTTTTCACTCAATACGTACAACATTGAATGCGCACGTCCTCACGTCCTCTGTTGTGTAACTTGAGACCTCCGAGTCACGCGACTGTGTCCGGTCATGTGATAAAAACATTGTTTGCCACTGGTACTTTGCCACTAGACTATATCGCAATGGTTACATTGACCATCTCGTCTACGTTTACACCCCCAGCTTTTGCCAGCGGATTTCCTCTATCAATCGAAGTCTCAGATGACGCGAATGTAGCGGACGTCAAAGCTTCAATAGCTGCCAAGTATCCAAAAGTAAGTTGTAATCTGATTTGGCAAAGGATATGTATATCCAAGACGCTCCAAACGCGTTTTGGTTATGCCTTACTGTCCCTGTGTGTTACTAGAGCTGACCGATTTTTCCTAGTTTTACGCTTCTCGTCAAAAAATATCTCTCAAGACCGAGAAAGCTGGTTTGAAGGACGACAAGAAGCTAAAAGATGTTTTGGGAGGGAAGGTTGAAGGTGCCGAGCTACATGTGAAGGACCTCGGACCTCAGGTTAGCTGGAGGACTGTATTCTTGGCAGAATACGTACGTATTGATTGATCATTTTACCTTGGTCAACCCTAACGACCGTCACTGGCAATAAGGGTGGTCCTCTCTTAATTCACCCTTTGTTTTACCATCTACCACGGCTTTGGTATCGGCAAGACGTTCATCACAGCATGTTGCAAAAGTGAGTCTCAATCACAAGTGGGCCTTTTATTCTACTTGATCAATGACTAGATATGTTTATATCCTCGTACTTCTCCACTTCGCCAAACGTGAACTAGAAACGATATTGTAAGTAGGTTGTACTCAGTCTCATCTTTGGTAGTTAATCTAAGCGTCAGTGTCCATCGCTTCTCCAACGCGTCAATGCCTTTTATGAACATATTCCGAAAGTCAGTGGCCTACTTTCTAATTCCTTCTGAATACTCACAGGTCATCTTGTAGCTCTATTTATTACCATTTGTTTAGCGGTAATGTGGTAGTATATTGATACCTACTCATAATCCCTGAAACCTTTCTCTTTACAAGGTCTTCTGCTTGCTTACGATGTCTACCGACCAGCTTTCTCTGCAACTTCGTCTCATATCGTAGGGACAATCAGGAGTAATGAACGGTTCTTATGGATATGTACCAGTGTTTGGGTGGTTGGTTCATTCTTCATCCCTCATCCCTCATCCAAGCCGCTAAATCACCTATGTCTTTTCCTTCGTTTAGTTTGCGGAATTATCTAATTTGCATACCCATCTTACCCTGCGGTCGCTCCGACCTGCAAATACCCACACACGTGCGGTGCCTTTCGGGTACGGATTCACATTTCTGTCTTGCCCTAACTACTTCTTCGAGATCATGGGGTGGGCTACTATCGCCATCATGACCGGAAGTTTTATTGGTGTGTCGTGTGCTTAGCTTATCCCGGCATTTGTACTTAAGTTGTTCCACTAAGCATGGGTATTCGCTGCCCTCGGTGCTGGAATAATGTCCATATGGGCCTTAAAGAAGCACAGAAACTACAAGAAAGAATTTGGAAACGCGTACCCCAGAGGCAGAAAGGCCATCATACCATTTATTCTGTAGACCTACTCCCTAATGGTGGAACTCGTATAGAACTGTTCTTTGTTGCAATGCAGCACTGTCGCGTCACCGCTACCACCCATGTCAGTCCATTTCCACACCACCTGCCTCCATTTACGCTACCACTTCATTCTGAACGAGAAACGCAGCGAATCAAGTGGTTTTCGGGCTGACGATATGTCATCTTATCATTATTTGGAGGCTGACAGTCATAGATGGAGGGTCTGCTGTAAACGTCAAGTTTAGCAGTTTGGTCCGCCACCTACTAGTACTCTTGTCCTTCGCGTACAACAACTACACGGTACCTTGCGCAATGAATAAGTATTTCTCTTTCGTTCTTCTCTTCCTTGCTGCTTCTGTCGATGCCCTTCTCCCAAGAGTCACAGCAGACAACGTCGTTTCCGTCGACAGTGCCAGATCTTTCTGGTACGACCTCTTCACCTTCGGTCGCGTATTCGATCATATTGACACCTGCCCAGTATGATTATGCCTAGGTACCTGTCCTTCCTGCATCCCATGATGGACCTCTCCTCAGCTGAGCTTGTAGGACTCTCCATACCAACATCGGCGACAGCGAACACGCCGGCGGTATGAAGACATACTGTTCAGCCGCCGTCAAATCCTCGCTCCAGCAGGGTGAAATACCTGCGAAGTTCTGGAGTAACGTCGAGTTCAAATCGGGAAAGAGTGGGCGTGGAGGAAGATTCGCACAATGTCAGGTTAATTTGCATTAAGTGTTACAAGTGGCTGACATATTTTTAATGCGTTCAGTGACGGGATGTGTTAGGCCTAATCTTCTCGATCGGCTGAACCCCAATGATTCCGGAGGGCAATATGATTCGAGCGGCGGATCACAAGCTCGGGGTAATCCTGCAGGGAGCGTTTGTGTTGGGTTAGTCTTCATAATCCACTGGAGAACCGAAAATGATATTTTTATACAGCTACAACCATTACGTCGAGCTCGTTGAACCCGCTGCTTACCGCGCCTGCATTAAATGCTGCGATTACCCGGCAGACTGCCCATTACACAAAGGTAGATTCTCCTCATTGTTCGTAGCCGTGTTGTAACGCCCTTTCACTAGATACGCAAGGGTGCCCCAACGTCATCCAAGGAAATTACTTCAATTGTGGCTGAGCTGTTGTTTGCGTACTTCAGTGAAATTGTAATGGCCTCTCCCTTATGAATGATAGTTTCTACGCCTTCTTGGAAACCGGAGAAATCTGCGACTCGCATGCTTAGACAGTGTACCAAGCCACCTCGCGTACTATGTGGCATCGTTAGATTACTTTTTATCTTATCATGTACATGTGTATAAAATAATTTGAATTGGACACTTGATGTGGCTGGCAACTGGATCCAGAACTCGAGGTTGTGCTTATCCCTTCTCACTGAAGCACTCGTCGACATTGCGTTGACGTTTCTCTCAGGTTATGCCTTAGCCAGGCCACTGTCGTCGTTGGTGCATAAACATATCATTCCTGTTGATCTCGACTATACATCCTATATCCCTCCCAACGGAAATAAGACACAGAACGCTTTGGTGCTTCTTCATGGCCTTTTGTATGTTCGCAGCGACTCACCCTCTGCCACTGTCTGATCCCCGGTAGTGGCTCAAAGCGTGTGTGGACGTCACTGTCCAAAACATTTCTTAAAGAACTCGATATCCCTGTATATGCATTGGTGAGTAGTCTTCACTTCATTCTCTTTGTAGTGGAGCTGGAGACGTTTCGGTTCCTGCAGGACTTAAGGAATCAGGGAGGCTCTCCGCACGTCAAACCCATGACCTATTCGCACATGGCGACCGATGTACTCCATTTTATCCATAAACATTCCTTGTCGAATATCACCCTCCTGGGCCACTCTATGTGCGTCTGCGTCTTTCGTCGATCCCTGTTCATATAACAATGACAATCAGGGGAGGTAAGGCAGCAATGTCTGTCGCTCTTCACCCCGCTCTCGAAGACCCTTCCAACGCCTATCTCTTGTCGAACCTCATAGTTGCAGACGTATCACCAATTCAAGGCCAAATTTCCCAAGAGTTTAAAGGTTACATAGCAAGCATGCGAAAAATCGAGCAAATGAAACTCAGGACAAGGAAGGAGGCCGCTGCAGTCTTGGAAAGCTATGTGAAGGTTCGCCCTTTATAATTTTATTGGGTTTTGTCCTGTTCCATCTTAGAAATATGTTTGCATAACAGGATCCCGATATACGGCTGTTCCTCTTGACCAACCTTGAGCCTCTGACACCCAGCAAACCCTTCGCGCATTTCCGAGTCCCGCTTGATATCCTGGATGAAGCCATACCAGAAATTGGTTGGTTTCCATACACACCTGGAGAAAGAAATTGGACCGGGAAAACATTGTTCATCAAGGGCACGAAAAGCGCGTGAGTTGTCGTCCTTCCTTTGTTATTCATTCCCTGACGTGTTCCCAGTTATATTAAACATCACACTATACCTATAATCCGAGAGTTTTTCCCACAAATGAAATTAGAAACACTGGAGGCGGGACACTGGGGTAGGATTCACCATCTTCGACTTTTCACCGGAGTCTCATCATTTTTTTGTGTCCCGATAGTCCACGGAGAGCGGTGCGTATATCCGTCAAAAAATTGGTATATCGAGGTTAACCGTTTTCTAGGCCGATCGAGTTCCAAAGGCTCGTCGTAGACTTCATTGGTCGTCAAACTTAACACATCGTCTGTATATAGCGTAATCTGAAGCCAGGTGAGCACGCATCTTTCTCAACTCCACGCAATACCTGTACCCTTTGATCTTAGCGCCTACTTACACTCCGAATCTATTAGATCCCCATGTTTCTATTGGTTCTAAGCAGCTAGTCAGTTCTTCATTTGAGCTGGAATGTTATTACCTAGTGGGGTGGATTATCCTGGCGTTCTGGCTCAATAGTTTACTGCTGGAGTGTCCACGTGCGCCCTTAGCATGCAGTAGCTGACAGTTGGTATTACATTCCACACCGCCTCGAAGTTCGAACACATGTCATATTGAAAATTCATGTTATGTCGCCGCCATCGTTGCAAGCGGCATTGAGGCAGCCCCATCAACGTGAAAGCCTCGTGCCTGTTCTTATTCTGGCACTACTTTTTTTAATATCATCAACTTGTGCACGGTACATAAACGACCGGGGTTGAGGTGCTCCCTACTCTTGCCCTGCTCAACATTCTTCATGCTTCCTTGTATATCGTTGTCTTTCATCTTTCTGGTTTTTTGCCCTGTGCCTAGCGCGGCACGATCTCCCGTAGTTCCTCGTGCCGCTGGCGGAAACCTCAACGTAAATCCTAACGGATCAACGTTCCTTTGGTTGCCCCAGGATGAATACTCGGGCAAGACCTTCTTTGAGTGCGAATTTCTCTCTCAATAAATCAAGCAGCTCGGTGACCTGTTCGTTCTCCCAGTCGCTTTTCATTCTTCAACTACTCGGACCCAACCCAGTATGTGCATTTTTGTTTCTATTCATCGCTGATCTGACTCCGTTCATCAGTGGCCAAGTCAAGTGAGGGCTACCTTTCAAATGTAAACCCGATCGCTAATTGCGGGCCATAGCTTCGTTGATGCAGCAACTGCCTTCAGTAAAGGCCTGGCCTACGTACAAGACAATGGTGTTGTCATCATGAAAGGAGATAACACTTCAACGCTGGCCTCTGGTGTTTTTCGGGACAGGTAAGCAAATGTTCCATTGCAAGCATGTCATCTGATATGAGAATTTTAAGTGTCCGTATCCAAAGCCAAGCTCAGTATAACACAGGGCTGTTCATCCTTGATCTTAATCGCGCCCCGTGGGGTTGCGGTACGTCCGTTGTCAATTTGAATAGGAAAAATATTGAATGAGAAGTCCTGAATAGGAACTTGGCCAGCGTTTTGGACTGTTGGGGCAGACCCATGGCCATATGTGTGAAGGCTTCCCCATGCTTCTCATGATGTTTATTCATTTCTTCTCGCAGAATGGAGAGATTGATATCATCGAAGGTGTGCATGACAACCAACACAATCAGGTAGCATGGCATAGTGGACCAGGTGCGTCGTCCCTCGACTTGAACTACCCGATATGACTATATGAGTTTGAAATAAGGTTGTATGATGACCCCCAGTGCGAATTTCACTGGGACCATTGTGGTACGTGTTTGCCCGCGGGCTTCTTTCTGATCCTAATTGCGGGCCCTGTGCAGCAATCGAATGGCACGGATAACCTAAATTGTAACGGATTGATCAATCAAAACTCGGGATGCGGCGTTACAGACTGGAGCAGAGCGTCCTACGGCCCATACTTTGATTCCCAAGGCGGTGGCATCTTTGCGATGAAGTGGGACGAGAATGGTATTGCCGTCTGTATGTCGTTAAGTGAATCCCAGTGCGGGCAGACGGATGAGCGTTTGTGACTTCCAGGGTCCTTCTATCGTGCAGCTATACCCCCAGATATCACGCAAGGTAGCCCTGACCCAGCGAACTGGGGTATTCCTTCCGCCATCCTCCAACCTAACAACTGTAACCCGCTCCAATTTTTCAAAAATCATTCTATCGTATTCGGTAACTTGTTCCTCGCTTTTGTTCAGTTTCCTTGCTGACCACGTTATCAGATATAACGTTTTGCGGCAAGTGCAAGCATGTAACAATTTGTGGTTTGTGACTAAATTGCTTTTTAGGTGACTGGGCAGGTAATTCATATGTGAGTAACTTAAGGAACCTTAAATTATAAAACTCCTAATCCATCATTAGGCAACGTCTGGATGTCCTGGGACATGTGAGGACCACTTGATGGATCCAAGTAACTTTGCAGCAAGTTTTCCTTGTTGATTATGCCTCCCGCTTTGGCCTGACATTGTATCTTCAGAATGCGTCATGGAGCATCAACTCGCTTAAGGTCTACCGGAAACAATTGATCAATGGGCAGATATCGGGTGCTATTACTGATCGAATTCCTTGGGACCTATGTACTTTACTGCTCCTGGCTGTCATTCCCTTTATGACCCATATACTCTAGATGTTCTGTCTCTTAGCTAACATGATTTGCGACGCCCTCCTCTCCATTTATCTTAAGTGGGCCGTTGCCCCGTTTAGATATTTTAGATAGCATATACTGTACCAACGCAATCGGTTGACTGGTTGAGCCGTGACTGACAAATTTGAATGGGTTCAGTAGTTGCATGGGGATAAAAGTCATCCTCGCCTCTCACTGAAGTGTGATGCGCTACCGGAGCTTGAGTCCTTCAAAGCTCAGTTCACTATGGCACAAAGAAAACGGTTGGCATACAATCATTATTGCATCTTCGAGATGCAATAGAAGTTCAATTCGGTGGTCTACCACCGACCTTCAGTGAAACCCCGCTGCAACAAAGTTGTTGCGAAATCCGGCCTGGATATCTATCAACTTTAGACTTTCTTGTGGCAGTGCCACGCCTTCCAACTTTACAGAGAAGCACAGCCGAGCATGAAGTCTTCTCATGGTTTTTGATTTAAAACTTTATTTCTTGTTAGTGCCACATTCATGTTGTGCCTAATAACTCGTTGATTTTGAAGCTCGCTGCTTTTCAACTCAGCAGCGCCAACGGTTTTGCCAACCAACCCCCTGTTACAAGGATTTTTATCTTATTAGTCGTGTAACGTGTTGGCTCTAAGTTCACAATTAAGTACGAAGAAGAAACTGTTGTGTTTATCCGTTCCCGCTCTGCATTTTTTAGGTGGAATAAAGAACAGTTTGAAGTCTATTCACTCTTCGCCATTGCAGTGTTTTCTTAACTAGCCTGTAAGTAGTCCTATTCTCGATCATCCTTTTGGGATATATTTCAATTCTCAGTGCAATCAAAGCTAGGTATCGAAAGCGAGCGGCCGAAGGTGATGCATTGCGAGATTGCAACCCCAGCCTGTATACATTTCTTCCACTGAATATTTAGTATAGGTGTCCGAACTCCACAACTCTGTATCCAGGCACCAAGACCCTCATTAGATAAGTGGACCCATGCTCTCATTCTTGCCAGGTCAGCCCAAGACACTCCGCGGCAAGCCAGTCACCCATTGGTAGAGACATGAGGCATCCGCGGTCAATGATTTGTTAATGCTGCAATCCAGGCAAGTGCAAACTACTTTTTCTTTCTGCTCCTTATATTGGTATTGTCGGTGTGCTTTGCCTATCTAAAACTGGCTCTAATGCCGATTGGGGCGGGGGGGGATTAAGCTCAAGGTTCTACTTACCCAAAATTAAAAAATATATATACAGATAACTGTCGCTCTATCATCTTGCGGTGAACTAAGGAAACGATATC
>QMFE01046299.1:0-14371 GCA_003314665.1 Tricholoma sp. MG77 | reverse complement strand
TAGCCCCATTTCAGGAAGGCAAGATGTCGGACATTCCTTAAGATTTTTGACACCAGCATTGAACGTTTGATGTCCAGCGACGATAGCGTCCCGGTTACGGTAACGTTGAATTTCGTATTGTCACGGTACAGCGGGTAATCTCTCTTCCCGCAATGGTCTTGAAAGAATCGACGCGCCAATATACACGGACTCATGATGGTGGTTGATTACTATTGCAGCATACCACTGCTGTAAAGCGTAGTATTCAATAAAATCGCCTGATACCTAGTAGTACTAGTATAGTGAGTTCCTAAAATAGCCTGATTTGAGGTTTTGCTTCATCTCCTCTTCTTACTTGGTTCGCCCACCTCTCGGAATACTTCCTCTATGGACCCTGTGGATCCTGTTAACGACCGTGCACCCACTGTTCCTTTACACCGTTCAGCTTCCCACCCAAAGCCAAAGGGCATCCTGAAGAATGCCCCACCCACACCCGGCCTGTCTACACAGTAAGCATTCAATGTTCTTCCCATCCGCCAACCATTCATTCGATCTCCATTAGCAGCCTACAGTGGGATGAAGAGAATCTGGCCTTGACGGAGATCCAGAAAGATAGCTTGATGAAAATCACCGAACCGAAAACACCATATGTCAGATATAACGCCGAGACTGACGAGATTGAGGGCGGTTTGTGCTTCGCGATCACCCCAGATCTGTTCAATCGACTAATTGAATACTCGCAGAGATACCCAACTTAGACCTCGATGGCCGCTACATATTTCCTCATGAACGGGGTAGAACATCACCTTCGTCTGTCTCATCCACTGGCGCGGATACATCTGGGCCTTCCTCTCGTCGAACCTCCATCTCCAGCTCAGGGAGACCTAATTCTGCTTCGGGACGACCATCGAGTGCGGCATCCAGCAGAAGCACCAGCTTCAATCTGCCGAACGAGGCGAGGCGGGAGATCAGAGCCGATTCCCGTGAACCAGGAGAGGAAGTTGAGTTTGAAGAAGAGATGGACGAAGAAGGTGAGCACTGGATAGACAATATTAAATTCCACTGTCTAATGTCTATGTGACAGCCGCGGCGAAACACGCCGCTTTCGTTCGTGCACGAGGTAGGCACTATTCCAACGAGGCTGAAGCAATGAAGGCATGCATGTCCTACATTCCGTTTTACCCATCTAATAGTATCCCTTCCAGCGTGCTGCTCAACTGCCAGATGAAGACGATGATGAATCCCCGGATCTTGGAGCTGATGGTGCACCCACCATCGACGAGGTTGAGGCTGATGAGTTTGTCGATGGTGCCATGATAAGCATCGACACGGATAAACCTAAGCCCAACGGAATTCAACATGGTGATGATTATCGTTAGAACAGTGGCGGAGGCTGCCTTGACTACATCGGAGCATCCTCTGCTCCTCGAATCGCTGTATATGTGTATCATCACGCTGATTTCTCATTTGTGTTCTTTTAGGCGTTAACAATTCGATGCAATATATATACAATGTTGCTGCGGCGAAGGTGTATATGGCGATTCTGTCAGTAATCTCTGCATGTACTACCGTAGTGCAATTAGCCAACAACATGATATTTGAATTACGACCCCAGGCTGGGTGTCATGCACAAAACCTCGCGATAGGAGAGCACAGGTAAAGGTTCGGTAACAATGTCCAGCAAAATCTAGGTTAGATGTACAATTCAATGGCCTTCCATGCGTTAAACCAACTTCCCACTCTCCCACTCCTCATAAGTCTTCGTTTTCTTCAACCACGTCACCAACTCATCCCTCCTCACCTGCGTCCCCTTATCCGCCGACTCGATCTTTACCTTCTTCCCGTCCGCTAGCTCCCATTTCTGTTCCTTCACCGTGATCAGCCCCGCCTTAAGTTCATCAGCACCCAGTATAATTGCAAACGGCACCTCGTCCTTCTCCCCCGCCGCGAACTGGGAAGGAAGCTTCGGCTTCGTCTTTGCCAAAAAGTCCGTCTATAGCACGCAAGCCAATCAGAGAAACCAACCAAAAATGCAAAGCATTTTTATAATGAAAATAAACGAACCTTAATCCCTGCTTCCCTCAGCTCCCTCACCAGCCCTACCCTCTCCACAAGTAATCCATCGCCTGCCGCCATTACATACGCCATTGTCGCCTTGCTCCTCATACCCTTTTCCACCCACTTGGGCCATAGCAGGGCAAATATCCTGTCCATGCCGATGCTCACGCCAACGCATGGTACGCTCGCAGGCGCCTTTTTCCCCTCTGCAGCAGCAGCGGCACCGAACATCCCCACGAGTCCATCGTACCGCCCGCCCGCAGCGATGGATCCCACGCCGACCTGCGATTCGTCAATCTCCTCATCTTCATCGGCCATAGTCGCTGCAGGTTTTTTCTGCGGAGGTTTCTTTTGCGAGGCGGCAGCCGTTGTGGTCGGGGAATCGGAGGAAGGGGTGAAAGCGTTCGGGGCTTTGAACCCTGGAGGCGCGGATGCTTCAACGATGGCTTCGTATATGATGCCAGTGTAATAGTCCAAACCGCGTGCTAGAGAGAGATCAAACGAGATCTGCGAATGGGAGGTTACTGAAGAACATAGTAAGAGACTTGAAGTGACGAACTCGGTCCAGTACGTTGTATGCACGAAGAAAGTTGAACAAGAGGGCCATGTCTGTGATGCCCTGTTTCGCACTCTGGTTCGCCATGAGAGTAGTATCTGCGGTTAGTAGGTCAAGAAGGCCTGGTCCGCCTGTGGTGTATGTTGAAAGAATGGAAGAAGTGACTCTGAGCGACAACTACCTTTGTGTTTGACGTATTCTCCGATTTTGTCCGCGACAGAAGGATCCAGGCCTTTCTCGTCAGTCATCTCTTTTCGGACGTCCGCCCATGGGAGCTTAAAACAGTGTAAGCAGTCTGCTAAACAAGAGGTGAGAAACCTTACTTTGTCGAGCTTATCAACGGCGGAGGAGATGGTTCGTATTTTATCTTGTGGTACACCGCATACTTCGAAAAGTCCGTCGAGGATTTTCCGATGGTTAAGCTATTCAGGATGTAAACGAATAAATGCTGTTAAGAAGCATCAAGCGCAAACCTTGACAGTATATTCACCGACGTCCAATTTGGTGAGCAGAGTACATAACAAGCTGATAACTTCAGCATCAGGGATCATGGGATCCCATGAACCGGAGATATCGAAATCCTGCCCAAGGATCAGTATCCGACTTGCTGGAGTAAAAACCAACTGACAGCCTGCGAGAACTCCCTCATACGACCCTTCGACATCACAGGGTTATCCCTTCTGTACACCTTGCCTACCTGCCACAGTTTGGAATGGATGTTTGTGCCGCCCATCATCGCCAGGTACCTCGCCAGCGGCACTGTATGATCATACCGCAATGCAAGCTGTTCCCCTCCCTGGTCCATCAGGTCGAAGATCAGTTTCGCATCCTCGCCGTACTTTCCCGCGAGGATATCCTTGCGCTCAAACACGGGGGTGTCGAGGCAGCTCCCGCCATACGTCGTGAAACAGTCTTTCACGATCCGTTCGATGTGCTCACGGCAGTACATCTCTCCTGGGCCATAGTCGCGCGTTCCCTGCCAGGTGAGCAAGCGCCTGGTTTGAGCATATTTCAAACGATTCATAGAAGACGGTGCAAATGCAGACGAACCTTGGCGGTCTTAAGCATCAAGCGTTCCCTTTTTTTGCCTCCGGTATCTTTTGTAGCAGATGTGCCCTTGGAAAGTGCCAGTAACTTTTTGAGATCACCAAGTTTCTTCTTGGCTTCGTCTATAATTGCTGGTGTGGCATTTTGCTTGCGTAGGTCATTGAAGAACAAGGTTTGCTGATCAATTTCTTTCTGAAGGGCGCCCGTGGACGATTCCATGGATGTAAATGTATAAGAGAAAGGGCGATAAAGGAAGAAAGGTGATCGATGAAGGCGGATGGCAAGTCTTGCCGCGAAAAGCATTCGCCGGCGGTCGAACTTGACTCGCTAAATCGAGGAAGTTGATAAGATAACATTTTGCTCCATCGATGTAATCTTGATCAACAACTTGAAAACTTTATAAAAATTTCATCTTCGTTTCCATATGTCCTCAGAGGTAACGGGAAAAGGTCTCCTGCTCAAGGCAGAGCCTATCGCAGCTGCTTTCCGCGAAGAGGTCAAAGCCTCGCTTGCAGAATGCTCGCCTCGCCCAAGATTGGTTGGAATCCTTGCTACGTCTTCCGCACCGAGTAAAAATTATGCAGAATTCACAAAACGCCAATGTGAGGATCTAGGCGTGGAGTTCGTGCTGAAAACAACGGGTACGGCTATTTCAAGCGATCTAAATGAGGGGGAGGGAGTAGAAGAGGCAATCATTGAAGCCAATGAAGACGACAGTGTCCAGGGCATCATGGTATTCCTTTACTGCAAGCATCTTCCAGTTGGAAACTCTTTATGACCTTGTGCCGAAGGTGTACTATCCGATTTTCGGTGCCCAACAGGTTCGGTTAAATGTCCACGAGATTAGATACATCAGGCTAATACCGTGACGATGGTATCATCCCCAGGATCACTACCTGCAGCAGGTTTGAAGATATAAGGAATGCCACAGCTAGAAAGCTTATAGCGCATTTAGATTGTATCCCCCTTCAAAGATGTCGAAGGGCTTCATGTCAAGTTCCACTATAACCTGTACCATAAGCAAGTGTTTATCTTGTCTTCAACTGAAATCAAGTTTTCAACGTCCTCAGTATCCGTTTTATCAAGCCTGACTCCCTTCTCTCATCCGTATCTCCCTCCTTTCAAGCGTTCTCAAATTCAGGATCAGACCAACCACCACGGGGAACAGTTAAATCCATCATCCCTTGTACTCCATTGGCTATTGTCAAGTGTCTTGAGTACGTCAAGGTATACAACACGATCCTCCCCTATGGTGACCGGGCCTATGGTCGGACTATCACTGTGATCAATCGGTCGGCTATACAAATAATACATACCATCTCTTTTCACCATTAACATTGAACAGATCTGAAGTTGTGGGCCGACCATTAGCTGCCCTCCTATCTAATGATGGCGCTCGCGTATTTTCCGTAGACATTGACTCGATCCAGGTATTCACCTCTTTTTCTTCTTCTGCGGACCCGTGTTGACATGTGACTGGAGGAATACACTAAGCGGCCTCGAGTAGAGGCCGGTGCGGATAGCGAGCCTCCACAAAGATATCACACGCGTCACGTCGTCCACCCAAGCAACTTAACACTACGGGAATGCCTTGGCCTCTCGGATGTTGTTGTGTCGGCTGTACCAAGTGCAACGTACAAAGTAAAAACAGAATGGCTCAAGGATGGCTGCGTATGCTTGAACGTAGCTGCGGACAAGAATTTTGAGACAAGCGTGCGAGAAAAAGTAAGAGTAAAATTATTGAATAGACTCACAGAAGCTCAAATAAACGGGTCAGGCATCACTATATATCCCAGCGGTAGGAAAGGTTACTATTTTGATGCTTTTGCGCAACTTGTATGTCCCAAGTAAATCAGCAAAAGTACTTACATACCGAAAGAGGATCCCACAGGTTACGCCTTCAGCAATATACACAGAGTATGCAAGAGCCGTTGCAATAGAGCAAGTGTATTATAAGTATATACTTAGAGCGCCACAGATGCGCACCTAGAGGTGAAGGGTAATGGGTGGTTTCTACGACGTATTGAATACAATGCATTGAGTGGGATGATTTTGGCCGGGGGCCGTATCACTGGAATGCTGACGAAAGCAATGCAGAAAAAGCGCCAGTGCAAAAGCTTCACTGGAAAAGTTCCTCCGTGAGACGTATTTCGGAAACGGGAGTTGACGCGCCAGATGGTGGAAAGCTGCCCGTGACAGGGGTAACAACCCCAGACGGAGCGTCAGACATGAACCGGACCCGTTGGCGATGGAGCTTGACGCGAGGTCAGAACGGGGGATGACATCAACATGTGATAATACACACTTGGGGCAACTTGGGTATTAACACGAATACCAGCGCGGTGATATTTACAGCAAAGAGCCATGGGTTATAGTTTGTGTAATGTGTTGATGCCAAGAATCTGAGGCAGTAAACTCATCAGAAGGTACAGGTATGTATGCTATATGGTTGCTTACAGGCCAACTGGCACGCAGAAGAGCCACTTCTTGGCTGGGGTGTATTGTGCCCCATCGTCTATTTGTTCCCATAGTGTTAGATCATCGTATGCTCCTCCATGCAGGTCGTTCTCGAAAGGAATTCCAGTGACCCAATGGAACATTAGGTATGAGAGCTATAGAAATTAAGAAAGGGTTGCCCAAAGTAGAGGAAAGCGACGACATACAGCGAGATAAACAAGGTTTACCAATGTCCAACTCATTTGTTGAGTCATTCCTGGAACAAAGTCGATGACAATTTTTCCGACGGTTATTAAGACGACGTGGATGAGCCACGCTCCTGTACGACCAAACTCAGCTTTTTAACTTTTGCATCCTTGCTGGCAACGGACCTTTAGCATTGACCCAATCCGCGTTGATATTAACGTATGCACTTCGGTCTGTCGCTTCTTCAGTTGAACGATTTCCAACCTCTTCAACTTTGACCATGCTGTTACTGCGGCCTCTCCCTCGCGCAGACGACGGTACGGTTGGATTAGACAGGTCTAGGAGAGGAAGCCGGACCCTGAGATTATTAGAGCTACTCATCATTACAACGAATGAGAGTTGCAAGCAGGTGACGCAGCGCAGTTGAACGTTGAGAGATGAAAGGATTGGCTAAGTCCGACGGTATTTAAATTTACAATGGTCGCTTGCGGCCAGGGCCGATCAACGTCTTTGTCGTGAGTCAATACATGGGTCTCCTGCACTGGTGTACCCTGGCTCCAGAGGGACCATCCAATCTTGCTGCTGTTCGTTTTGCGGCTCCTATCAGAGTATCATCAATACGTCTTTTTCCAAATGGCATGCAACCATTCGCAAATTCTCCTGAGGTTGTCGCGTGAGCATAACTACCATTCGTATGCAATCCTGTGTCAACCTAGACTACACATTTTTCAGTCGTACAGAGCCAGAGGCGTTCTTCTTGGAGGTCTTCTTCAATGCGCATGCGATATCTCAGGCAGACTCGAAAGAAAAACAACGCGCAGCTAACGCTTTGATTCCCACTGTAATCGCCTATCCTGGCGGGCAAGTCGACTTCACGGTCGACATGGGTACAGAGGTGTGTATCCAATTATTTTACAAGTGTAATTTTTGTGAACGACACGCAGTATGCAACACGCTTGATGATAGTCAAAGGAAATTTTGAAGCCTTATCCATGGCAATTTATGGAGACAATGTTTCGGATCCTCTTCCTGTCCAGACGTATGAAGCGAAAGCTTTGCCGTCCGTAGAATCAACCCCCCTATCGCGAACTGTCGACCCCTCTAACTCTTCAGACCCCACGCTCCTCGCAAAACAACTGTTGTCACTAATCCCCGATTCGCCTCCGCTTCCGCTTGTAGTGCGCTTGATGTTCTGTATGAAGCCGTCTAATGAAGACTGGGAGTTACCCGGCTTTCCTTACCTTTACGCGAACTTAGATGGTGAAGTTGAAGAGGATTTCGATCTTCAGACTGCAATTCGATGGGCATATAGGCCTGTACAAGATGATACATCTTTTGAGTGCCTATCAAGGTTTGCAGGTCGTGTTGCCAGTTGCATTGGCCCAAAGGTGAGCAATTCTCTTACTATTGCCTTCTATATGTTCATGTATTCGTCAGAACAGTGACCAAGCATATCATATTGCGAAGCTCCTTAGCATCACGGCGTCGCAGCATCCTGACATGGCCCGTACGTTGTTGGTATGTCGATTTAAGAAGTGTGTTCACGTGATTGATGTACCCAACACCTTCCAGCAACAGTTAGATATGGCTTCTATCTTCGACGCCCAGACTCTCGATGAAGACACGTTGCTGTTTCTACTTGATGCCGCTGCGAATGTCGACATTGCCCGAGATCTGCATGCTGACTTTTTCACAGCAATTTTACATGAAATTCAAGGCAGCGTGAGGGTCAGCAAAGCTACTCAATTGGTAGCACGGCGACTGTCCGCCAGGATTCGCGGTTGGCACTGTTTCGAAGACTCTCTGTCAAATACTCGGGGAAATTTCAACGAGGCTTCAAACATGCTCAAGGATATTGGTACAGAGGAACAATCTATGGGGACATGGCTTGAATCAATGATGATCCATGATGACATGGTCATCAAACTTGCAGAGAATCCCGTTTTGCCTATCCCGCAGTCCAGCCCTCCGTATGCAACGAATATAACCTCTCATGATGATTATGTTGTTCTCGTCAGAGCTTTTATCGGTGTGGCTAGTGTTCTGTCTGTTTTCGCGTGGACGGATAGTTTAGGCAACGATGTTTGTCGAGAGCACACATTGGGGATATTACACTTATGGCAAAAAATGGATGGCTATCGTGAGGTAAGGTCTTCTCTTAATGCATTATTCTCCTCTCTGATGCGTCGTTACTTGAAGATTGTCAACCATCTGTTCCTCCTTCGTCAACTCACCCGTCGTTTGGAATGGATAAGCACAGAAAACGATCCGCCTAGGAAGTCCGGGGTCCTTGCTGAAAGGGTTCTGTCCGATCTTGCTAAAGATCCTCGTGCTATCCTACACGATGATCTGGTGCAAGCAATCCTCGCACTAAAACCCCCATTATCTGTCATTGCCGATAATGAACGACTCTCGATGCGCAAAGTCGCTCTTGTTGCGGAAGACGGCTTGTCAGCTGCAATTGAGGAGATCATGTTTTCGAGCGATCACCCGCTTTCTCTCCGGCGATTGCGGACGTTGCGAGTTTCCTCGGCTATTGTGGAGAGGGAACTAAAGGACAGCAAGGACGACTGGCGCATCCTTCAGGTCTTCTGGGAAGAGCAAAATCGTGGAATTGTTCCGCGGCTGGTTGAACTTCTTGGCGGTGTCAGCGACGATCTTAACGGCCATTTCGCTCTCCTTCCTTCACCACGGATGAATCAAATCCTCGCTGAGGAGCTGTTTCGTACAGCCGATGACTTGATTCGACTGACCATGCGCCTTGGCCCTGCTTTCTCTATGACTAGTCGTGACATGCGTAATGTCACTTTAGCGGCTGCAGACATCTTCGCGTGTACAGATGCAGCGGATATGACATTTGCCCAGACTAGTTCTGCATGCATGTCCGCACAGGCAACACGACAAACGTGCCTTGATCTGGTTCGCACTCTGTCTGGCCCAAAATCGTATGCTGAACCAGGAAGGCTTGGTGCAGAAGTCGTCATGCGAACATTGCTTGATCATGGTGGACAACATGGTGAACGAGACCCGGTGTACCATCTTCTGCAGATTTTTACCATGATCGATCATATCCTTCCTGAGTCAACTATTTTGGACGGCGAGGATGAGCTGTCGTACTGGGTGATGTCCGTGCTGCCAAATCTCTTGAATGAAATTAAGGCCTTCTTTCGCCGCCTGGATACAGATAACCAAGTTCACTTTATCAAAACGCTAATCAAACTAGACAATGGGGTTACTGGCATAGCTGAATGGTTACTGATGCAAGAGTTGATGTACCTTTCTGAATCTCTACAGTCTTTACTAGGCCCCCCTATGCGTGCGGACTATCGCCTGGTCCTTCTTCACCAGGTGACTCTTTCCCTTTGTCTTATAGTCGACCTCATCGTACCATCATCGAGCTCATCCACGTGGTGTCTAACCGCCATCTCCACGATTTCTGATCTAGCCGGAGCACTGAAGACTAGTCTCACAGCGCTGCTTGATGGACACTACATGTCACTACATCTCCGACGACTTGCCTTCATACTTGCCATGTCGTCTCGTTCTTTCGAGTCCGACCTGAGATTCACAATTCTTCTTTTGGCTCTGCGAGTTGTGCAGATAGATCCCACACTCCCAGGTGTCTTAAAGAGTACTGTGGAAACACTCAAAGACTTGCCCATGGAGTCTACGCAGTCGGAAGTCCTCCGACTTGAACTTGGGCAAACATTCTCTGCATATGCTCAACTTGAACATGAGCTTGGCAGTGAAACCTCTGACATCTTGATATCAACCTTCGAGTGGCTAGCAGAGCACGAAAACAAGAAGTTTCTGGCATTGCCGGCTATTTCATCTGCTGATTTCACGAAACTTTGGGAATTGATGCATACTGCTCTTTCAACGGATAGGGCCGATGCTCTGTCTGCCCTCCGCTCAAAATTTGTCATCGATGAAAACGAACTCTTTAGGCCAACGACGATAGAACTTGTTCAAACCCTGGACCTGACAATGCAAAACCTTGAAGACCTTCTCCGCAACAATGTACCCACGCCATCAACACCAAAAGGGAACAAGACCCCCGATATTTTGGGGGTCGTCATCTCCCCTCCCACCGCGATTCTCCGCTCTCCTGCGACTACCGGGCTCACGAAGACATACACTAACAACGATTTCCGCCAACTCAGGCAAATCCCCTCGGCAAAACAGAACATGAGCAGGCTTCCGAGCATGCATGGTGCGTTCCACTTTTCCCTGTGAAGATTTGCGCAGAGCTAACAGTTGCGCCTTCGAATAGTGGACGTGGGTATCAACCGTCCTTGATATCTTATATTTTCTAATATTATCTCTTTCTTATATACACCACTTCTCTTTGTTTTGCGAACTTTCTTTCCAATCTCCCGCGATTTCCGTTGCACAGGACTTTGAAGTCAACACTTCGACGATAGTACCGTCTGATATATTTCAAGGTCAGCTGCAGGGTCATATGTTGTAGGACCAAGGTCAGCAGCGATTCAAGTTTGTCTTACATACATACGGAGGCTGGTGACTACGAGTTCAGGACATCAAGTTATTTAACAAGCGAACGAATTCAGTTTTTCATTGCTTAGTTGAGTATTTTTGGAACTGGCGCTAGTTCTACACTTGGATGGAATCTTCCTCAACTCGGATTCTTGCTGAGTTTTAGCGTTCATATCGCGGCCTGCATCATGATTTCAGCACCGGGACTTTTCATACGGCCTTCAGCATCACGCATGCTTATGGCAGATACTCGTACATAGTCAACACACTCCTACCTGGGTTTTACGCACCTGTGCTTTTTTGGCTTAATCGGCATCCAGCACTGCACATGTACACTCGTCTCACGAACGGTTCCTTTTCAGGCTCTCGTGGCCCACATTATGATCTCCTTCTATTTACTAGGCTTTTAAATACTATATAAGTGAAATAAAGATCGAAGAGGACGAAGTGGTTCTTAGGCTAGCCGTGCTGAACGTTACGGTTGTCCCACAACGGTCTCGTTTGGAGATTTTCTAGATCTGCGGAGGGCTATCGTGCTACTAGTAAATGGACCAAACATGTAATATGTGTGACTTACTGAGCAGTGCGGACGAAAGCAGCGAGGACAGGCGGACGTATTATATTATCATGATATTCTCAACAATAACTGTGATTCAGCTGATAATTTTGTTGATCGGCCTGAAGCCTGAAGAACTGCCCAAGGCGCAGCTGCATGTCCAAGAAAGCCGAGAGAATGTTGAGGTGTCTAACGACTTTTATAGGCTGACTTTAGCTACGGGGCCACAACAAAAATGGGGGGGGGTGAGGGAGCAGACCTTGACGAGGTCAAGTCTCTCTGCGAGGCCTTTCATGGAGGATGGAACCTTCCCCCATAACTGAGGTCATGTTGATGATCGAACAAGGAGGAATCCTCCGAGTCCGACTTGTGTATGTTCGGATTTTGGATCGGGGAGGAATGTCTATTGTAAAATCAAATATGTATGCAACAATGCTTTAGTTGGGTGTGTAAATGTACGTGAACTTGATATGAAATGGGTTTTAAAAAAGAAAAGACGAAGAGGTTATGCAGATTTATTTATCCGGGGTGTAAATCATACTTTTGAGTATATAGTCGTTGAAGGTGTGGTGCATGTGGCAGTCGCTGTCGTAGAGTTGCAGATGCACCCTTTCGCGGTGGCAACGAATGCTGGGGAATATCGTGGTCGAGATCATGTTCGTCGGAGGAACGGAAATAGCGATCCATATCCCCCACGTCAAATTCTGATGGCATGTGTAGGTGTGGTGTGTCCGGATCATGTGTTAAAGGGGGCATTGCATCTGCCCGTGGCCTCTCACCCCCAGCTTGGAAGTCCTTCCCCTTGCCGCTCCCACCGCCAATACGGAAAGTCCGCTTCCTTCGCGCCTTCACCGGCTGCTGTCGCTCACACGGCAAAACACCCTGACCCGACCCGCCGCCGTGAACCCCGGCCGACCTCGGGGGCCCGCTGCGCACTGTGAAGTGCTCCAGTGAGTGCGTGTACGGTGACAGTGTATGGTTAGAGTGACTAAGCGTGGATAGCTGATGGATGGAATTGTTGAGAGAAGGTCGGAGTACGATCTTTGGGTCTGGACTATCGGTAGGCGGGGAAGAGCTGGTAGTAAATGAAAATGCGTTGTCCAGGTTGGCATTACTTGTGATGGAGGAGAAGGAAGAACGCCGGCGATGCATGTACATAGCTGCGTCGTCATCGTCGCGGGCGTCAGATGTTGGTGGGGTAGAGGTCTGCCCGTGTCCGCTACTTGACTGGGAAGGCTGAGTTTCAAGGCTGTCAGGTGTGAATGAACGACGTAGGGGTAGAGTGTCTGTTGTTGGGAAGTGGGTTGACGATGGAGGTGCTCCTGTCACGCTGTGCATAGGTGAATGTTGTGAGAGGTGTGATCCCGCGGCGAACACGGTGTTGGTGCCTGGATGCCGCGGGATGAGACCTGGGGTCGTGTTGCTGAAGGGAAGGGAAAGTGGTGTGGGTAGCGTGGATTTCGGGTGGCGTTTAACGGAGGAGGCCGGTGGGTTGGGTGTAGGGAGGTGTATCATAGACTGTGAATGGTATACTCTTGGACGAGTGACCGTCCCGCCACCAACGGCAGGAATCGTCTCGTACTCAGGCACATGTTGTGTAGGATGGTGGGCAACACTGGGAGTCGGATGTGTGCGCGTTTCACGCTCAGAGCCAGGCACACTGTACTCCCAGTTAACGAAGTCGAACGATGCAGCCCCATCGTCTTCATCGACATATTCCTCATCGTCTGGTTCGCTCAGCTCCTGCTCCTCTGTAAGATCTGCGAGACCCCTGATTGGCGAGAAAAGGCTGCTGAAGCCTCCGAAGACGCTTTTGGCGGGGAGGCCTTCGGGACGCAAACCGTACGTTGGGTCGAAGTTCTCCAGATCAGAGTCTGGCGATGTGTGATTTGGGGGTGGAGGTCCTTCAGGCTTTGTAGGGGAGCTGGAGACATGCCGACTTACGTTGGCAGAGCTAGACTTTGAGAGCCCGGAGGTGGATCGTGGGCGTCCATAATGAAGCGAGTATAGTGATGGCTGCCCGTGCAGCCCGGTGTCCGAGGTTGCTAGCGACATATGGGTCACAGACTGCATCTCCAGGGGGTGTCTGGTGACCGGCGGAGGCCGTTTCTCCAGATACGGCGCTTCGACTTTTGCCTTGACCCACTGTTGACTGAGACGGTGGATGATTCCGGGTAAATCCTCGCGGAACATCTGGCGCAGCTGTCCCTCGATTTCCCGCTGTATGAACTTTTGTATGACGGCGATCGAATCAAAAGTGCTGTTTATATCCACATTCTGCAAAGGGTCGGTCTTGAAGACGAGGGTTATGCCTTTCTGTTTGGATACGACGAGGACGACGTAAGAATTAAGTTTGAAATGAGAAAGACGAAGAAGCATGGGAACCACGAGGGGCTGCTTCGCAGCAAGCATGCCACGCGAGCCACCCAAAGTGTGAATATCGGGTTGTTTGTGATTCAACGGGTTTGCCTGGTAAAAGTCTTGTTAGAAGTAATTAACGTGCCAAAGTTATTCCCGCTGGCCTGGACTTTAGTCTTAAGCACGATATGCGCATCGCCGGAATACGTCAGGCGAAAGATACCCCTGAACTGGTCGACAGTTAAGTCGCCAATATCGCGAATCTCCAACTCCGGGGGCTATATAATTCAGCTTTTTGAGAAAGTGTGGAAGTAAGAGATAAGCAGTTCGTGGATAGTACCTGGGTGCCCATCTCAAGCTCAACGACTTGGATCTTGTCAGCTATGATTGGGGGCTTGTTGCCCTTGTTAAGGGCAGTATTGAGCATCTGGATGGCATCGAAGTGGAACTGGTCGGAAAAACGAGGCCAGTGAAAAGTAAAAGACATTTCAGGAGATCTTTGCAGACCACAAAACCGTATTCGACGGGTTGTACGGCAATCAATAGTAGTACATGACAGAAGATGAACGTTCGATGAACTTGAATTCCAATCGGGTGTGCCGTGGTACGTACAAACGGCAGCTTGCCTTGGACTCCCTGAGGGTTAGGGTTACAACCCGGGCCGTACGTAACTGCCA
>QMFE01046297.1:0-38685 GCA_003314665.1 Tricholoma sp. MG77 | reverse complement strand
ACATCTGTACCATTACAAACCAGCTGTGATATGTTTCGAACCCCGGGTTAAAAAATATGTACTACTACTAGTAGCCAGTGACACTGCAGTCTCAGCTCTAGAGCTCATTGAGCAGTCAAAAACACGGGCATTCTTTAATAATAAGAGAGACCACTGAAAATTGAAAGGTTTAACGTTTATTACGGGAATAAAGCTGTTGTGCTATACACACTGGGTACAAGGCCCCACAACACTGCCTGCCAAGAAGTACTGTGAAAGTATCCCAATCCTGACAGCATTCCTAATATTGTGAACACACTTTACTAGAAGTATTTTGACAGTACCGAAAGTATTGAAGCAGTATCCTATATTGGTATGAATACTGGCAATATATCCCTCGGTGGGTATGGCGACAGTACAAAGAGTACATCCACAATATTGACATGCCTCAGAAGTATCTTGCTATGCAGCCAGTGGCATACTCTACTTCCCTGACGTCGGTCTCTAATGTGTGAAGATTGCCGTTCGGACTGTCAGAGCTTTCTTGGAGCTTTCAGCATCAATAACTCTCTGCGTTCTATGTATATTGAAGCGGAGGAGAGCATACCCCCACGACACGTAAGGTCGGTGTTGCCAGTGAAAATCGTGGTAGAGCAGCCCTGCATCAAGTATGGTCATGAGCTCGATTTCACATAGTCAGGTAGGTCTTTCGACACTATGTCCGATTTCATTAATGGAACTGTCGGGTCTTCATTACATCTCTAGTGCTGATTGTTTTCTTTGATCAGGGTAGGAGCAGATAGGTTGCTGCTACTCATGTATGGCGAAATTCCACTGTTCATGGGCCTGTAAACAAAATGGTTAATGACGATCAGGACTAGTTGAAAATTTAGCGTTTGTCTCAGCCGACGCGAAACACGTCACCACCAGGGTGATAATGCATGCACTTGTCCATTCCATGGAATCTGTTCATGTGAAAAATCAGCGTGTTGTTCGTCGCACAATCCCGCTCTAGTTGCATTTGATTCGAGGGCAACCCCGCAGTAGGGAAGATCCTCGAATATTAGAACCCTCCAAAGCGAAGTCAAGAAGGTGATGTCAGATGAGCTCTGCATCTGTTGGTTAGGTGGTGTAGTGGCGTGGCGTCTTCCCCTGTGGTTGGGAAGACCGTCGGCCGTCGTGAAATCATCCATTTCAGTATGTCACAAATGAATAACAAGTTGGCCCAAGTCCAGGGCAAGTGAAGCGAAAATTACCCTCGAAATGGGTAGTGTGCGATCAGTCGAGGCAGAGAAAGCTCTAGAGAGCTACTGCTCAAAGCTGGGCGTCGCGTTTGCATACAAGTCTCCGGGCATTGCAGAGTCGTTCAAACAAGGGCACGTGGTGCGCTGCAGGTTGCCTGTCCAGTGTCTATTTATTTTAACCTTGCCTCGCTTCAACCACCATCTCCCCCGAGTTTTGTGTATATCTTTCCACTTTCACCTTCCCATAGTGCCCTCCAACCCAACCACTAATTTGACATGGCACACTCTGCTGTTTCCAGGCCACCGCCGCCACATTACGGGCTGACTAGTCAGAGGCCCGCTGTCAATATTAATGGTCACCTCCCGAATGGAAACTTTTCAGGTGGAAGTTCACAAGGAATACAAATTGTCGATAATGAGAAACGATTCACGTGGGCGTTTTATCCTCGAACCGTACGACCGTTTCTCATGCGTCACATCTTACAGGCCAGGCCTAGGTACTCAGATCGAGCAGTGGGGATTGCGAGACGCCGGTTTTGACTACAACATTGTGGCTGTCTTCGGTTCTCAGTCCACTGGCAAGAGTATGTGATTTCAACCAATGTTATTCAGGTTTTAAGATGATGCTGTTGCGTCATAGGTACACTACTCAATAGACTCTTTGGAACGACTTTCGATGTTATGGACGAAGCAAGACGACAGCAGACTACAAAAGGTTAGCCCATTTTACTGGCACTTAAGAATTATGTAACATGAAGAAATAGGAATCTGGATGTGTCGGGGTAAGAATATGAATGTTATGGTCATGGATGTTGAAGGGACGGACGGCCGAGAACGGGGAGAAGATCAGGTAATCATGAACTGTTGTGCCAGGGCACTTATCTGACGAACATTCAGGACTTCGAACGCAAATCCGCCCTGTTCTCCCTCGCGTCCTCGGAAATCCTTATTGTAAATCTTTGGGAACACCAAGTTGGTCTGTATCAGGGCGCGAACATGGGACTTCTCAAGACAGTGTTTGAAGTAAATCTGGGATTATTTGGAAAGAAACCTCAAGACGGGTACAGCTACAGTTTTTCCCAATCTTTCCGCCTGCTCACCACCTGTGCAGAACCCAAGGCCGCACACTCTTACTTTTCGTCATTCGAGACCACATACAAACCCCTCTTCCCAATCTTCAAGCGACATTGACGGCTGATCTTGCTCGTATTTGGGACAGCTTAGCCAAACCCGCAGAACTCAAAGATCGTCAACTATCTGATTACTTCGACTTGGCATTTACCGCTCTCCCGCACAAGATCCTTGCCGAGGATAAATTCGAAGCAGAAGTTGCAAACCTCCGTACCCGATTTGTCAACAAGACGAACGAGAACTATCTTTTCAAGCCTGCTTATCACAAGCGGATTCCTGCTGATGGTGTCGCATTCTATATGGAAGGTATTTGGGTAAGTAGACAGATCTCAGTTAATCACGACATTGCTCATATGTGTCACTTCTCAGGAACAAGTGCAAACGAACAAGGATCTTGATCTGCCTACTCAACAAGAGCTACTAGCCCAATTTCGCTGTGACGAAATTTCAGCAGTTGCGTTGTCGGAGTTTAACGAACAGGCAAAGTCACAACGACGGCCTGTGGAGTCTGGACAGGTGGTTCATGGTTTGGGTTCTCTGATGAGAAATTGGAGAACAGATGCCCTTAGTGAGTCCTCTTATTATTATTGTTATTCAATGATGTGTTCAACATCTATAACCATCGCTCCTTGGATTTTAGCTCGCTACGACCGCGACGCTTCACGTTATCACAAAGGCGTATATACTCGCAAACGTGCCGACCTCATCGCAGCGTTGGATTCGACTCTCTCTACTCTGTTCCTTGGACAACTTAAAAACTTGCATAAAAAGTGTCTCGTCACCTTCAAAACTGAGTTGCTTAACGGTCTTCGTGGGGAGTCTTATGATTTCGCTGATGTTGTATCGAAGGCTCGAGAACGATGCCTAGGAACGTTCTCTGAGGGAGCCAAGGAGGCATTGGTGGAAAATACAGAGTGGGTGTGGACTGATGAATTCGAGTCGCTTGAGGAGGAGGTGCGGAGTGTTGCTGATCAATGTAGGAAAGATGAGACGAAAAAAATGCTCAACCTTATCGAGGTATTTTTTCTTGCCACGGGCTGTAGTCTATTGGCTCATCTGATTTTCGGACTAGCGAAATTTCAAGAAACATATATCAGAACCTGTGGAACTGGCTCTCAACAAACCTTCTCCCGAGATGTGGGATAATATTCTACGACTCTTCAAAAATACGATTCTTAAAGCAGAGACAACCTATTTATCGAAGGCTAAAAGTGCGTACTAATAGCACCTTTCAGTTTTGGATGAATTCGATGATATCCTATACACTACAGGCTTCAACTGTACCGAAGAGGAGGATGTTTCGTCGTTGGCTGCCCTGAGGAAGCGCGCTTGGCTTGCGTTGCGGGCCAAGATTGAAGAACAGACAGCAGATCCTGTCATCCTTGCGAAATTACGAGGACATTTTGAAGAGCGCTTCCGTTACGATGACCATGGAATACCACGGGTATGGAAACCAGAGGACGACATTGATGGCGCCTTCAAAAAGGCAAAAGATGAAGTTCGTGCTCTTTATGAACTCTGGCTCTGTCGCTGATTCGCTGTAGACCATCGAACTCGTTCCAATATACTCACTAATCTCTCCCGTCGATCCTGCTCTCGAGTACAGTCTCCCATCCGAGACCAGTGACTCGCTGACATCCACCGAAGAATTCGACTTCCCGTCCACCCTGGTCGTGTTCACCGAAACGAAAGCCCTGGAGCTGACAAACAAGTTCCGGCGCGACGCCGATGCGTATTACGTCGAGGCGAAGCGGAGCACTGTGTCCAGCATTGCGCAAATTCCTTACTGGATGTATGGTGTTCTTGTTGTACTTGGCTGGAACGAGGCCATGGCTGTGCTGTTCAGCCCCGTGTACTTCACTTTTTTGCTTGTTGCTTTGGCTTCTGCGTGAGTGCTCACCTGCGATAAGTGTAATTTCCAGTGGCTGATGGATATATTCTTTTGCAGATATGCGGTTATCCAGCTGGGCTTGGTTGGACCCTTGCTCCAAGTTATGCGGACGGTTGGAAACGAGGTAAATTGCCACTGTTATGACAGTTAACTTCTTTATTCAGTCATTGACGCGTTTCGTTTATTTGTCATAGATCTATCGACAAGGAATGAACCGTTTACAAGAGCAATTTGCGCCACCCGTGCTTGCGGAACCTGTGCGGAATCGGGTGGTAGCGGGTGGCAACGATGATGACAGACGGGAGCTGAGGAGACGGGAGCCGTGACTAATTGTTCATGATTCTACGCATACGATGACAAGGTATTATTTTCAGTCGGACTAGAGAGATCGTTATTATTATGATGGATCAAGTAATTATACCTTGTTGGCTTATGTAATGAATAAGTCCGACTATTACCTCGTCGCTACCTTCATGGCAGCAAAAGCAAAGGCAAGGTCGGTTGTCTTTGGGTTGTCTACGTCAGGTGGTCCACACTATCTCAAACATATTTTCTTACAGGACGATCATTGTGCGCCTCATCTCAACGGCACAAACTGGTTTCTTCTACACAACACAACGCCTACGTCAAGGTCCAAAACTTTCAGCCGTGAAATATGACCCGAAGGGTGAGTTTGTTCCACGACTCTTTTTTTGTAGTGTGTTATCGTTTGCAGTAAGACAGAGAGTGTTGTTTGTGGAAAGCAGAAAGACGAAAAAGTAATGGCCACCTTATAACAATGTGCCTAGAATCACAGGAGTTTCGATGAGCGAGTCCGAACCTGGGTGAATCGGAATAGGCTATCTTCCTGAATTCAACTTCGAGTCATATGATGTTCATTCTAATACGCGGCGCGGTACTCCAACGGCGACTCGAATCAGACACGAATTTTCGATCCTTCGCAGAAGATCATGTTCGAGAGTGCTCCACGGTTGAGTCACTGTTACCATGTCATATCACTTCCGTAGTATTTCCAAGGTTCCTGCCTTCCCTGGCCTTTCGACGCTTGTAATATACCTGGCACTGAATCTCCAACTAACGGCGTCAGTTGGGCCGAATCGAGCTGATTCAAGCAAATACGAGCCAAATCGGATGTAAAATATTAAGTACGTACATATAGTATTTGTCGGAAAATACATAGTTCACCTCAGTCTGTGCACTGCTGATGGCCACTGTGCTAGCGTGTCAAGTTTCTATCCCCAAAGGATTGACACACGGGAAATGAAATATGAATTACAAGCACATATGTTATGATGAGCTATCAGTAGGTAGTGAAGGCGGTGGTGGTGGTTCTGTAAGTGGGTTGTCGTCCCTGGCCTGCTGGAGTAATGTTTCTAGACCCCTCTCTTTTACTGCTTTCTATATATTCTTCAACTGTTTGCCTCCACAAGACAGTCACTAGATACATACCTGTACACACTCACGATAACTCTCCCATATCTTCCCGCACTTCTCCTGGAATTCTTCCGCTTTTTGCTTTGAGTATTCTGCGCGTCTGTCGGGAGCAGCAGATACTGCGACGGCAGGTTCAAGATAACCTTCAAACCAGGCATTAAAGCAAGAGTCGTACTCGTGCTTGAGAGGCGTGCACGATTCGGAAAGACTGTGTGCCATAACCTTGTCTTTTGCAAATGCTGAGAGAATTGGGAACTATTCGAGGATGTTGAGGTTGAAGCGTTTACGAAAGGCGACACATAGTACTACCGTAACGTATGCCGACGCCGTCGGGAAGCTTAGGGCAGGCAACCAGGCGTTTTTTCAAGATTCCGCGTTTGTCGATCTGTTTCTTCATAGGACGTTATACGTCGTTCGCTATCATGCGCATATGTATGTAGTCGCTGAAGCGCTGAAGCTCCGTTCCGAGTTCCTTGTTTCCAAGCGCAATAGCAAATAGTAGTAAACAGATAATTCTATTATTGAATGCCAGACAATGGGAATCGGATTTTGTCAACGAGTACAATGGCCTCCGTGTCTCCCTGGTTTCTCAAAAGCCTCGAAATGCAATGCCTGGCCCCGTTGATCTCTCTTTCCTTCTCCTCTTTAGACTTGTCGTCGCTGGTCGACTTTTGGCATGGCACAGTTGAACACTCCCTGGAATGCCCCACCACCCACTTACGACGCTCCCTCGTATATGTCATCCACCCTCACGCCGTATCTTCAACTTCCTCATCTACTTTCTCTCACATGGTTAGCCTATCCAATCCTCTCACTTGCCTTTGTCGCTTTCCGCCTTCAGCTATCTCTGGCATCATCACAGGATTCTGTCGCCAATGCAAAGGATAACTTCTTGGCTAGCTGCAAGGCAGCAGAATCAGCTGCCACTTCGACAGCTAGCATGCCACGTTTTATGGCTATCGCGTCAAACGAACAATTTGCCGATGCTGTCAATGGTACCTTGAATAGTGCCCGTGCAACGCTTGTCCTGGCCCTCACAGTGATGGAAGGGATTGTCAATTTTATCATTGACATCTATCGATCGACGTTCCTTTGTTTCTTGGAGTTGGTCGTACGAGGTGGGCTTGCTATCCTTATTGGTGCGGTACAAGAGGTTAGTTTCCCTTTTCCCGTCCGAGACACAAGTTCATCATATATCTTAGCTTAACAACGTGGTCCAATCAGTATCCACCGGTCTACGGACGAGCATCCAAAATGACATCTCAAATGCCAATTCAGCCATCCAGACCGCAATCGATGCCATCAATAAAGTCAATCCATTCAGCAAAATCACTGCACCGCAGATCACTGTCCCGAGCCTAGATGCCCTTCAGAATGTTACTCTTCCTGCCTCATTCCAGCAGTCATTGACCAATCTTAATAACACACTCCCCACGTTCAACGATTTGAAACAGAAAATCGAAGCCGTGTGGGTATTTATATTCCTCTATCCTCCGCTGCCTCTCATGTATTTATCGTAAACAGTATCGACACTCCATTTGAGCTCCTCAAAAAAGACATTAACGACACGTTTGCTACTATAACATTTAATTCCTCTGTCCTTCCTGTCCCAGAGCAAAATACTGTGGCATTCTGTAATCAAATCGACCTGTCTATTGTTGACGACCTCGGCAAGGACTTTATCAAGATCGCCAAGATTGGGACACTGATCCTTGTCCTTCTTGTGCTTCTCCTGATCGGCCTCAACTGCCTTTTGGAGTGGTACAAGTGGCGTTGCTTGAGGGCCCACATGGAATACACACGCCAAGCCTGGCTCACGGATCCTACTTTGGTGCATGCCAAATCTACCTCAAGTGCGCCCCAGGTCACCCTCAGTGACCATAATATGTTGATTCTTTCCGCAAATTCTACACATCCACTCATCACTCGCATAACAAATAACATGTCCCGGCGACTTCGTCTCTCTTCTTCGCAACATACACATCTGCAGTGGTTTTTCAATTACATATTCCATCCCCCCGCGATGGCATGCCTTCTCATTGGTGTCATTGGTTTTCTCTCAGTGGAGATCCAGCTTTTTGCCATCGGATCCCTTGCCTCAAAGTACGAAGCGCGCTCAGCGAGTACTGTAGCCGACTTCTCCAACACCATTGCCACGTCCATCAATGCTAGCATGTACAATCAGTCTGCGACCTATGCTAACCAAGTCAACGGACAGATGGATGCCATTCAGGCAACCATAAACGGGGGCATCTTCGGCTGGGTGAACGTCACCACGGTGGCCCTCAACAACACTGTCAACGAGTTCTACAATGATATTCAGAATGCTGTGACGACTGTATTTAACAATACTATTCTAGACGCCCCCGCACAGGATTTCATTCGATGTCTTATTGGGTCAAAGGTGGTGGCAATTGAACAGGCATTGACATTCTTGCATGACAACCTTAAAATCGATGTGCCCCGCGTTAACGACTCGGTGCTTGTGCTCTCCCCTAATTCAGTGAATGAAGTCACGAGGCCCATCGCGGTTGCTGCCATCGGCGGGGGGCAAGCCAACGGCAACCGCACCACAGGGCTGATACCCGGGCTGGTACACTCATATGCCACGTCCCTGGAAAAAGAGCGTTTGATGTTCTTCATATTCATTGCACTCTGGGGGTTCGTCGTCTTCATTGGTCTATGTTTCATCTTTTGGCACTCGTATGGAAAAGAGTGGATAGAGATGTACAAGCAGAGAAAGTTCCGGAGGGAGCAGAGGGCGGGAGTCGACGGTCTTGTGGTCCCGTTTAGGGATAATGAAAAGCCGCGTGCTAGGAGACTTGACGATCTACCGTCGTTCACGCCACTACCTTCTCCCAAAGCTAGCCCGTTTATGCCATTCTCGTTCGGCAGATCTGCGTCTCCTTCACTTAACAGCAGGTCTGATCAGGCAGATGCGTCCCGTTCGGGGTCGACCATCTCCTTGGAGAAGGAGAAGAAAGGTTGGACATTCTTTGGGGCACAGAAAGCTACCGAGAAGGGCACGAAACGCAAGCCGACAAAGTTGAAGGCTATTGGAAGGAAGGCGATGGGAAGGGAGCGATTTGTGGATGACCGAGAGGTTGCGGCAGACGAAGAGCCCCCGCTGTCGCCTAATGATGATCTCAATCAGAGAAACACCGCGTGGTTTGGTCGTATGGCGAACATGTTGAGTGTGCGCACAGGGTCGGACGCTCAACCCTTACCTCGGGATTCCATGCAGACCCAACATCGGCCGCAGCTGCGTATCGTCGTCAACGCTCCTTCCAGCACTAACGGTGCACGGAGCATGATCAGTAATAGTGGCTCTCGTGCGCTAGCCCCGTCTTCACGGTGGTCTGCTTCACCTCAAGAACCGTCGACCACATGGAAGAACCTGAGGCACCCAGCGAAGAAAGCGCCCCCTCCCTGCCCACCAATTAGCCTTCCCATGCGCCTCAAGCCACGGCACACCCCTTCTGACGTCGATTCTACATTCGCAGCACCCTTGCTACCTTCCATTCAACCCACACCTTTTGCGCCACCATTACACCATGGTTTCAGCCACACCCACGCCCGTCAGTCCATTCTCCCTGCCTCCATCCTGTCTCCACGTCACTTCCAGCCCCGATACGACCAGGACCTCGCACCCCCGTCCCCATGGCGGCACAGGCGTACATCCTCTGTACCCATGCAAGTCCCAACGTCGGTCACGCCGGTGACGAGGTTGTTGACGACGACGCATGCACGCAAGTCGTCGGGGATCGGGTGGGTGGATGTGGATCCGTTTGTGACGCCATTTGATGATGAGCATCAGGTGAGGATCGAGGCACCTACGAGGGTTGCGAGAAAGAGCATTCCGACCAATCCTTTTTCGGGACCAGGTGTCGCACTGTGACTGGATGATGGATGATGACGACAAAGACAACGAACCATGAATCTATTGTATTGTACACTAGTAATTTCCTCCCCCCTGCCTCGTCTGCCCTACTCACGCAAACGACGTTAATAATTTAGCATCAATTGTTTTTTTATACAGGCGTTTCTTTTGTAGCTATATTTTGTCATCTCGTCAGTCTTACATCAAGTACATAAGCTGGTTTTGTACCATTCTTTTATGAATCATTAATCAATGTTCACTGTTCAGTGGGAGAACAAGATCATCGAAAACATTTAACGTTGTGCGCATAGAGACATAATTCAGTCAAAGACACTTGGCATTTAGTGCTAGGTGCAAGAATAGAAGGATCTGAAAGGTATACCAGAAATGAAGACGAGACCAGATATAGTATATGAAAATCCAGCCGATGCAATATGTACCCATCACTCCAAAACTTCAAGTCGTACAGGAAACCACTTAAGCTTCTGACATGCGCTGGATCGGGTCCTTTCGTTTGTCTCCCGGAAATTGGGTAGTTTGCATGGCGAGGTTACGTAGCTCCACGAAATGAGTGTTCGGGTGCAGAACCTCGCGCTTGTGTTTCGAATCCAGAGAGGAAACATCCACGAAAGAATTTCCAGCTGCAAATCGCTTGGCGGTGAGCCCCTGGAATGTACGAGTAATAGCGTCGCGACTTGAATTAATCTGGGACTTTCTCATGCTTGAAAATGCACGTGCAGGCAGATTTTGAGAAACCTCAGTGAGAGCCACTGCCAGTCTTGGTGATCTTGATCTATGGTCGTGGTCTGCCGAGCGAGCCGAGTCTTCTGCGTTGCGTTTGTCTCTCGTTGAAGCAAGTCCACCGGAGAGAGCATTCGAGTCATAGAAGTACCGTGGTTGAGAGCCTATGCTTGGCGAATCTTCGGAACTGCCTTGGGCGGGGTCGGTGGGGCGCGATGCGGCCGCGTGGTACCTTGTCGTATAGTCTGTGGATGTAGTTGTAGATGGGTGGGAGTAGGTGATAGAGTTGGAAGTAGGTTCTTGATTGGGAGGCGGGGCACCAGCATAGTCTGCGTTGCGAATCTGCCGCTTGTCTGTGTGAAAATCCCGAGAGTGGGCGATGGCGTTGGGAGAAATCAAACTGTACGCAGCAACGCTCGATTGAAAAAGAGTAAGAGCGGGAACGATAAAGAGGCTAGATAGATGCATAGTCTTGAAAATAAAAGTGGCAAGCTAACAATTGCAACTTTCAGTTCTGCTTTATATATATCCCCATGTGGCTGACATTACATAAATCACATCTTGTAAGTACCGAAAGAGAAACTCATAATAAAATGAATCATCGCGCGACCATCAGGCGATGGTGAATATTTCATCCCATCTGTCAAAGCGGAGCCACAGCATGGTCTGGCATCCTCCATTCCCATGGTAATGTACTGTTATGGCAGCCTGGTATTATGCTCAGTAGCTCTTAGGTGCGTCAAGTACAAGAATAGGATGGGAGACGCCTGACCAAGGATCACCCCACCAAGTCCATGGGAAGCAATGGCCATGAAACTTCAATCTATAGCCCATAAAATTCAAGGGAATGCTTAGTAGGACACACCTGTATGACATGAGGCAACAGCATTAGTGTAAGGACTCTCAGTGTTGGAGGCAAAGCAGCAAAGCTATGGTCAAAGTGAGTAGGAGGGGAAGGGTAGGATGACACACAAACGGGTACTGATTCAAATGCAGAGTCTTATATGTGTTTTTTCCCCCTCGTTAGCCGACTTCTTGACACCGACACTTTCATTCTAGATCAGCTCAACAAACCCATCACTATAACTATCCTCAGCGCGTGAACAAATCTCTCCCCATGCGGCAGTCATTTGCCCAATTTTCAGGTCCCTATCTCTTTATCTGGACTCTCTTCTCGCCCGTGGAACGATATGGCTCAACCTCATGTCAATATCTGGATCTTTTCAGTGTTCTACCTTCCTGCGCTGCCTGACCCATGACAAGCCCCGCAGTCGTGTTCATAACAACCTTATGATGGGGCAGATAGCGACCAAAGTACCCCATGGAAGATGATGACCTATAATCTCCGCTGTGGTCATTTCCGCATCTCTACATCTCCGTTGACGTCGTCTCGGATTTACCCAGTTGGTCTCGAGATCCATTCCACCTTAAATTTGAGCACCAGTGTTGTTTTGAAAATCTGGATATCACATTATGGGTATGGTTCTCCTTATACGTCTTATTCTTTCTGTTGATGGACGAGCCAGGGAGGCAGGTAGCTTTACATTATCCTCACTGGCCATGGTCGGTGGCAGAAAGAGTTGCGATTCGAACCGACATGATAATCAGATTGGCGATCCGTCCATGTGCCAGTGATGGAGGGTTGTTTTTTTCCGGAACGCTTGGAATGCCATAAATTCAGGCCCATCTTCGCTGGTTATTACTACTTAGGCTTCCCCGTGAGCGCGTGAGCATCGAGTTGGACTTCAGTAAGTTAATGTTACTTGCGCCATTACACCGGGCCTGCCTCCCCTTCCCACGGTGCTTGTTTGACAAGAACTTTGAATGCAGACTCCGCACCTGGTGACCGCGACTCGACCAATACAACGAGGTCGAAGCTAATCGGGGCACGGTAATGTCAGATCTTATCGTGCTCTCCCATAACTAAGGAGAGGTGGTGCACTCACGAGGACTTCCGACTCAGCCTGGGCCCGCTGTTGCATGTTAGATGTAACTATAGCTATATCATATTTCGGTAGATTCACATCATAGTTTCACCATGATTCAAATACGACAGCTTTCGTATCGATGCGTACAGTATTCATGGCCGTGAATCAAAAAATTTCACTTGCTATCCAATCCGAAAGGAGATACGCAAAAGGTTGGCGCACGTGTCAACTGGTTCGAATTTCAATTCATGTCTCTGCTTCATGGCAAGTTCTTGAGCTGTAGATGGCAGTTTTGGTTTTCCGAAATTCCAAATATCCCACGTCGACATCTCAGGATATCCAGACGCAGATTCTGCCCCGTCGAAGGACCTCCAAAGCCTAAGTCATGGATTCTTTATCCCGTCTCTGTTCTAGGACTCGGGGCTGCAAGTTGGATTGCATATGAGAACGTCCAACCATTTAGGCATACTGTCCTTGCCAGTGTACGCTGCTCGAGGGTTGCAGGTGAGTCTCAGAAGTAGCTAGCAATGACTTCATGTGATAAATGGATTTCGAGTCTTCTAGGTGCTGCTATCCTTGCAGTTATTGACTATAAGAAAACATTTGCCCAACATTACGAGTCTGAATACACACGATCGGATGCGTATTCGCAGTGCCACATACGTAGCGCACGGAGGGTTCTGAAGGCCCTTCTAGCGAACGGGGGTGAGCATCATCTGTCTTCCGTTTGGAGTAAAATGTATTTGTGCATTCTTAGGGGTGTTCATCAAAATGGGTCAGCATATGGCCTCTCTAGTCGTGCTTCCGGTGGAATGGACAAGCACCATGCGACCCTTGCAGGATCAGTGTGAGCCGACGCCGTATGAAGATGTGGAAAAACTTTTTTGGAAGGACATGGGTGTTCCAATTTCAGACCTCTTTGACGAGTTTGATCCCACTCCAGTTGGAGTAGCAAGCCTAGCACAGGTGCATATAGGGCGTCATCGGAAGTCCGGTAGGCAAGTCGCGGTCAAGGTACGGTTGATGATATTCTCGTAGCATTGAATGACATATTTTGATTTAGTTGCAACATCCTCACCTTTCCGAGTTCTGCGATATTGACATGAAGATGGTCGAGGTTACGCTCGGTTGGGTCAAATATTGGTTTCCAGAATTTGAGTTTACATGGCTAGGCGTAAGCTCTTCATCCTTCAGGTAGTCAATCGTTACTTGTTCAAAACAAAAAAATTAGGAGGAAATGCGGACAAATCTACCCAAAGAGATGGATTTTATACACGAGGCTAACAATGCGGCGAGAACAACACAGGAGTTTCAGAACATTCGGACGTCGCTATATATACCAGCGGTAATCAGTGCGACCAAGAGGGTTTTGGTCATGGAATATATCCAAGGAGGACGAGTAGACGATTTGAAGTACCTGGCAGACGCCAACATCGATCGCAATAAAGTAGCTCTCGAACTCTCACGGATATTCAACCAGATGGTTTTTATCAATGGATGGTTTCATGCTGTAGGTTGCCGACTTCGACGATAAACGCTAATATTCTGATCACGCTTTACTAGGATCCCCACCCAGGTGATTCAATCCCGAAGTCAAGATTTTTGGATATCTAAATTCCTCTCTGGAAAAGGCAATCTTCTAATACGCCCTGCCAATCCTGGGTCCAAATCCCCATACAATTTTGAGATTGTGCTATTGGATCACGGCCTATACTTCGACATCGATCCCCAACTGCGAGTTAACTACGGGAAGCTATGGTTATCGCTCATCGCTCCCGCCTCCCCATCGACTAACGCGGATCGCCACAAGTACGCAGAGCTGGTTGGCAATATTACTGCTGATCTGGTAAGCGACCAATTGTGGTATTTGTTCATACAAGTGAGTTTATTAACCTTCCCTGACGTAGTACCCTATTTTTGAGGCTGCCCTCACTGGCCGGGCAACACTTGAAGGAGCTTGGGGTGATGATCCAGAGGAATCTGCGTTCCGGCGAGCGTCTAGTGTGATCGACATGAGGCCTCAATCAGAAGAGGAAATGATGGCGATGCGGAATGCTGTGATCTCTCAGGAGGGTCTGCTGTTGTCGGTATTTGATGTTTTGCGTAGAGTGCCGCGGAGGGTGCTCATGGTGTTGAAGTTGAATGACTTGACAAGGTTAGTTTGGTAGCTGTATTCTTCTCCACCGATGACTGATCTAAGAATTCCTGCAGGAGTCTCGACTATGCATTAATGACAACACATTCAAATGTAACCCACTACTGCTCCGAGGGTTGTGATCGAACGACTGACCACTCTTCAGATTCGTATTTTCTTGATTACTGCTAAATACTGTATATCTGCCGTTTGGCAGGATGATCAAAAACGCCTCTTTGATACGATGCGGGGTAGAGGGTTGCTCTCTATGAGTTTTTTGTGCGAGTATTTCACTTGCTGGTGGTACGCTTTATCGTATTTATTGTGTTCCATTACTACGGATTAACATGACGCTCTCAGGAAATTTGAAAAGATGTACTCGCAAATGGTAATTATGGAGACATTCATGGATCTTCAGGCGTACATAGTCAAGACGGAAGCTTGGTTGAAAGGCCTGTGGAAGCGGGGCTTCGTAGGCGCTCACCGAGCAGCTGCAGGATTGGCATACTAGACATTACATAGGTATCTCATTTTGCACTGGGAGGACGCAGCGAAACTTAATCAAGATGTCGAATTATACTGAGATAGATGTGTCTCTGTTATACAAGATGCTGATAATGGCAAGGTGAAATTTACTAAGACTGACGGATGAATATGAGTAATATATTATTTCTTCTGAAGTGATTCGATGAGACTGTCAATGACGGGTAAGCCGATTTTCAATGTCTCCCACTTCGGATATATTGGGATCAGCATCTCCTATTGTAAACGGAACTGTCAACGTACCTGTTCCAGTGTTAAAGAAATCCCCTTTTTCCCGGGTTTTTCAACCCCGTCTGCACCATAGAACTCTCGGATGTCCACTAAAGCAGTCCCTTTGAAACTTCTGACAGTAGCTCGTTTCTTCTTCCCCAGGTCAATGTATTTCTCGCCGTCGGGCGTGATGTGAATAGCGATGTCCCCAGATGTCGATGCGTCCTCCTGAGCAAAGGTATGAACTAATTACTTTAAGCAAGAATACAGGGCAGTAGATTTACCTTCTTCGACCGTGATTGAGCGGGTTCCTTTTTAGCTATTTTTGCAGGCGGTGCTTGGTCCTCGTCGGACGTGAGCTGATCATCGGAGAGTTTGGCCTTCGCAGCTGCCTTTGCCTGTGCAAAGACGCGTCAAGTTCGTGAGTGAAATGGTTAGAACACGATCAAGTACCTGCGAGTCGCGTTTACGCGTTTTGGGTCCGGAATTTGAGTTGTGTTTGTGGACAAACTCGGGGTGTTCAGCGCTGTCGTACGATAGCTGATCTTCTTCGTCGCTGCTCGCTTTTCGTTTTGCCATTGGTGGTCGTTACTGTATGAATGGTGGCGTTACTTCAAATTACGCGAAGACGCGTTTATATTTTACACTATTTGTTGCATTGCGAACGGGGTGCCTTAATTTACGTACGTACTGAGGATGTACTTACACGGTTTATCGACGATGGTTTATGTATTTATGATATTCTGGCTATGAAGTAGTAGTTGGGAATCGTTGTAACCATTTGGAGCATGCCTGCCATTGTTGCGGACGTGTGACTGAGACCCAAACAGCATCACCATCCCGATTTGGTTGCTGACGCAACTTCCCTGCAAAAAAGTTCTTTCCAACAATCTTCTCCAACCAACTTGAATCTCTCTCATCGTTCATCGCCTGTACCAACTGGTGGAATCGTTGGAAATCCATTCTCCCCGACATCGTCGTGGACAATGAAGATCTCCCAATCATCGAAGAAGGTGGCTCCACCGGTAGGTCTCGCTACACGTACTTCGTTTGAAATGCAAAACGCGGTCTTAAACTTCACCTTGTAAAGCCGCCTCAAGTTGCAGAACTTATGAACAAATTGTTTCACACGCCAACTGACGATCTTCCTCAAGTATTGGCTGAGATTGATGCGTGGAAGTGGCCACGGTCTGACCTGAATTCATGGATTAAAGTCCTCAACAAATTTGATACCGTCTTGGAGGAAATCATCCGCGATTACGAATTGGATAAACTTCAGTTGAATGTATTCACTCCAATCACGAAAAAGACTATCTGTGCAATCCTCAGATTCGAGAGGCTACTCCTTGAGAACGCTACAAACCGAAAGATGTTCAACTCTTACGACGTGGGTTTCATTCGCTGTTTCAGACTGTCTGCTTATGTGTCAAATTTTCAGCGCCTCCATGGTTTGCTCTTTTCTTCAGATCTCGATGTCGTGATTCTTGCTCTCAATGTCCTCCTACGCCCCGCTCAACAGTATTCCGCCCAGCCGTCTGTCAGTCAATCCCTCAGTATCTCCACACAACGTCTTCAATCTCTCGCGAAGAGATGGCCGTCACTACGTGAGTACGGGATAGGCCTGGTAGATTTATCAAGCCCGAAAGGCAACCTGGAAGTGAATGCATTGCCGACAGAAGCTCGCGAAGTTAATTTCAGCTTCTACAAAACGGATACTGGTCCAGATTATGACAAAGACAAAAACATGGACACTGATGTTCTTGACACGTCCTCAAGTTCCCCTCGTAAAGTACTTGTGCCACCACCCACTGCGTCAGGTTCGGCTGCGATTCATATTCACCTCGACGAGCAGGCGCTGGCCTCCACATCAGTCATGGACGTCCTCGCTGACACCATTGAAACGTATTCGGTACCGGATGACGAGAAGTTTGAGCTTATGTGCCGCATTCGTGCGGCCAAGGTACTGGTAAGTGGGCAAGAAGCAGATCGGGTTAAGCTTGTCATCATACGTCTTCTTGCTATCGCCATCTTTGGCCATACCCACCCCGAATCCGATGCGGCCACATCTCTATTCCTTTATGAGCCTGACCTCATCGCACATATTGCCGAGTTACTCCAGATTGACAAAGGTGTCCCGATTCGCGTGCAAACAACAGCCATTTCGGCGCTAGATTCCTTGGCGCATTACAGGGCAAAAAATCAAGAAGTCTTGACAGCTGTTAACGCTGGCGTCAATCATGGAATCCTTATGGCAGTCTTTCGTAAAACCGTCGCCGATGTAGCAGATCCGGCGTCGACCCTTCCTCAGTCATTTATTGATGCACTTATGTCTTTCGTCACTTTCATATCAACGCACGCTTCAGGCGGAAACATGGTGGTCAGCGCTGGCCTCATCCCTTTGTTGATCCAGATGATCGATAACAAAATACCAAATCGTCTACCAGTCGTCTCGAAGACAATGCAACTTGTGGATAATGTTCTCTACAGCTTCACTAACGCTTTCAACATATTTTGCACTTCACATGGTGTTGAGGCGCTCGTAAACCGCATTGAGGTATACCATTTATTCACCGAAACCGATCAAATCTAATGTTCTGCCCAGTACGAGGTTGATTTTGACATCAAAGAATACGATAGTTCAGATTTCGGGGCTAATCTATTTGGTTCACAAGGCAATATATGTTTATTCTACTATTCTTGGTTGGAGCTAATGCTACTTTGCAGCTGAATTACCTATTGCTCGCAGTGCGGTCTTGAAGCACATACTTCGATCCATGCATCGGATGATGCAGTCGTCTGGTACGGCAGAAGGCCTGCGTGGTTTAATCGATCTATCGCTTCTCAAATCGATCAAATCGATCATTCGATACCGTGGCGTTTTCGGGCCTAACGTGCTTCCTCTGGGTATGTTTAATGGCCGTATATGTCGTGTTTTCTAATATTCCCTCAGCCATTAACATCATGGCAACATTTGTGCACAATGAGCCTACTTCGCTAGGGATCATCCAGGAGGCTGGATTGCCTGAAGCATTCTACAAAGCAATCGAAGCAGGACTGGAGCCTTCCATTGAGGTCACACTCTCACTGATGTTTAACATTATGGTACTGAGAGCATTACAGGTCCTTCAAGCCATTCCTAATGCTCTGGGGGCTCTTTGTCTCAATGATGTCGGTCAAGCCCAGCTTGCACGCCGCCCGAGCATCATCCCCGGGATCCTTTCCGTATTTACTTCGGAGCGTCACCTCAAAGTGCTGCTTGATAAGGAGAATTCAGTTCTTATTGGCACCGCGCTGGACGAACTCATTCGCCATCATCCATCATTGAGAACCGCTGTCTTTGACGCCTTGAAAGCCACCATCGCAAAGATTGAGGAGCTTGGTGGGACATACGAAATTCCCGGGAACTTGCTGCATTGGTATCGCCTTATCCCCGGTTCTGTGTCTGCCGTAATCGATGGCGATGTTGCGATGGAGGATGTAGGAAGTGTACCCGCAGCTTCAAGGTCTGATGCTACTGTACAGGGAGACGATACCAAGGCTGATGTATCCGACGATGGCAATGATGTTGACGAAGTTACAACCAAGAGTCATGACAATCATATCGTTTCCTTCATTGATGTGTTAGGTCGGGTAAGCAGTATTTAGAATCTCTTATTCTCATTTCGCTGATGGATTCTTGTAGTTTTTGGAAGGTCTCTTCCAGCATACGCCTCATTGCAAGGATTTCATTACTCACGCGGATGGGCTTACACGTCTTGGGAGACTAACTGCTCTCCCGTGCCTGCCGTACGACTTTGCAAACAGTGTTGCATCTGATTCCATGGTACAAGTTATGCGAACGATGACCGAGGTATCTACGAACGAAACTCTCCTTCATTTGGCGCAGCTTGCCAAGGAGTCTCTAGAGGATACTAGGTGCTTCTGGGAGATGGAGCATGATGATTCGAAGCTGTTGCCGTTGGTTGATATCACCAGTCAGTCATTCTCTTTCCTGCTTAAACGTGTTTGCTAAATTTTACCTCTTGCTCTCAATCTATAGGTGAACAGGAAGAAGAGGCAAATCAACGCTTCCGCAATCTGGTCACCCTCCATATCCGCATCACTTTGCTCTCCGATGTGTTTGCAACGGCTGGATATGCACATGGCCGGTCTGCAATCGGGCTTCTCCAGTCATTGATGAACAATATGTCCCCTCAAGTGATAGCTGATCTTGGTACTTTGCACCGGGTTGGCATTTGGGAAAACATTGTCCTCAATCTTGGCCTGAAGTCAAAAGGAATCTCCTTAAAACGGTCTTCAGCCTCCACCCTTGGCGGAAGAAGTACAGGTCGGTCCAATGTGCACCTCCCAGAAAATGATGGGTCTCTCAACCTCAACGAACTAAACGGTGATCTCAATTTCCCTGACGGTGCTGAACACTCGATTCCGACCACGCCCAATATGCCTTTGAGGTTGAATGGGCCTCGAGAGCAAAATTCTGCAGCACTGAAGCATCTTACGAATGGTTTGCCTTCCTCCTTGGCCCCTTTCTTTCAGGGTAATTAGATATTTGCTTCCTTGGATAAGTTTTTTGACGTACTGGTGTTTCAGCTATGGTGAAGATGTTCCATGCGAGGCGTCATCCTGACTCTTCCCAGAAGAAGCAAATCAGCGAATCTTCGGAGGTTTTAGCTAAGGTGATGGTGCAGCATCTCAGTCCTAAGAAATTTCGTGAGTTTGTTATCCCAAGACATTTAGAGCTCCCATTGATGAGGATATGAAGATGATGTTCCGTCGATTTTCGCCTACTACAGCGTCATGCTGGGTTTGTATAGTATCTTGTTGGTTGATGGTAATTTATCCCCTTTGTTCGAGACGTTGAATGCTCACATGGAAATTGTAAACTAGAACGCACATCTACCCATACGCTCCATACAGTACAACTGTTGGCATTGTATCGTGCAGGCGGTTTTGATGCTATTTTGGAAGTCTGCTATGCATTCATGGGAATAATCAAGACCACCATGGCAATCAAGGCAGAAGAACGCAGTGAGATGCAGAAGAAGGAACTAGCGCATGCATATGGCGGACTCAAAGTAGCTCTCCATTTCATTCGCCCCATCGTTTCTTCGAAACCTCTCTTTGAGTCCGGACAAACCTCGCTTCTTGTCACCGCTGACAAGAAAGAAATAGATCCTGAATATTTTGAGGCGCATAACTTCCTCGTCAAGCTGCGCACTGCTATTTTGCCTTTGGTACGCGACCTATGGGAGGCTCCCTGGCTCATCTCAGCTCCCCTCTATGTCAGCAAGTCAGTTGTGCAGGTGGTTCTTGAGCTTACGAACGAAGAAGGCGAGGACGGTGGGGGAAGTTCATCTAACATGGAGGTTGGATCAGTGCCGAATAGCGGGTCTTCACGTCGTCCAGGTCCCGACGAAGCCCGGGTTCAGACTCTGATCGACATGGGTTTCCCGCGCTCAGCTGCGGAACGTGCTTTGACGCGTACCGGCAACAATTTAAATGCTGCGACAGAAATCTTACTCTCGCATCCATTCCCCTTGCCGCCAGATCCAGAACCGGAGCCTGAAGTAACAGTTACAGATCTTCCTTCGCAGCAACGCCCTGCAGACGCAGAAGGTGCGGAAGGTACATCGGTACGGGTGGATGATGGCGTATCGCTGCCTGGAGAAGGCATGGCTGAAGCGGGAACTCCATCACCGCTTGCAGAAGTGCTAGTAGTCGGCGGCAAAGGCGCAGAACAATGGCGGAAACAGTTGGATGAAGACCGAGAACCTCTCCGCGCAGGTCTTAGTCGCCAAGCCTTGCTTCTCATTGACGAGCATGTCTCTCTCCTTTTTGATTTGCACGTCGTTTTCCTTCGCCCCAACAACACTCATCGCACACACGCTATTCAGGATCTTGTGGATGACATTAAAGCCTTCTCTCCCTTTGCATACGATGTGCAAGAACAACCTCTTGCCAATAGGTGTCGGCTTGTTGCTCTTATTCTTGCTGAATCACCTTCTTTGCTCAGTCACGAAACAAGGTCTGCTTTGATGGACAGTCTTTTGGCCTTGCTGCTATCTAGCATTGACCCTCACCATCCACCTCGATGGTTAGCGACTCACCTTCTCGTCACGGAAGCATTGTTTACCTTGACGGCTGAGCCCCGAGCTATCACTGTTCCCAAAGAAGGAGAACCCATCATTCCTGAAGTGATCACTGTTGGCCCTCCGCTAAAGGAAGCAAAAGGAATAGTCTTTGATTTCTGTTTACGTTTACTCGCAGTGCCCGACTTACCTCGAGACGAATTACTTTCCATTCTCCGGCTCTTTGTTCTTCTCACTCGAGATTACGAAATGGCCCTACGATTCATGAAGAATGATGGGCTTTCAAAGCTTTTGAGACGAGTCAAGGCATCAGCAGTTTCTGGGTCGTCTACCTATATAGCTACCATTATTCGCCACGTCGTAGAGGACCCTCACACGCTGCGAGGCATCATGCAGCACACCATCAAGCGTTATTTCGACCAGTCACGAAATCACTCAGTTGAGATCGGAACTTATGTTCGCAATTGCAGCGCCATGGCACTTCGCAATCCTGAGGTCTTCTTGGAGGTGACTGGAGCGCTTTGCCAGCTTGGGGAACCCTATTCATCCCCACAGATTAGTCTCAAGGCAAATTCCCCTGTCTTGGATGATCCTGTCCAGAAGTCCGAACTAGAGGGCACATCTGACATGCAAATTGATGAACCCTCTTCAGCATCGTCAGGTGGAGTCGTCGAAACCATGGTCTTTCAACTCATCAATGAATTGATGAGTACGATGAAAATGATTATCGAGACTCCGCCTTCACCTCAATCTACACCTGCTGAAGAAAGCGCTATCTTCCGCCAGCCTCCATCGAATGCTGAACCTTCAGATGAAGATTTACTGGATATTGGCAATTTAGCTGCCCCTGCCTCATCCAGGATTCCTCTCTATGACTATGGCTGTTTTTTGATGCAATGCCTCACTGAATTACTATTCTCCTATGACTCCTGCAAATTCGCATTCTTGTCGTACTCGCCCAAGAAGCGAGTGCAAACCCCTGCAAAAGAGACAACTAGCAAATACAGAACCGCAACCCTTCAGTTCCTTCTCTCAGATCTGATCACTTTTGGAACCATCAATCCCCAACCAGATGATCAAGCAAGAAATCGGATTACTCTGTGCAACTGGGCTATGTCTGTAATTGTCGCTCTTTGCGTCGATAGTGCACCCAATCATGAAGTGAAAGAGGTTTCCGCAGACTTGATTTCTATCCGAAAATTCGTCTTGGAAGCCGTTAGCCGCGCAATCAAAGATCTTCCACCTTCGGATAATCTAGAGTCTCGCTATGGCCGCCTACTAGCTCTCGCAGACCTTTGTAATCGCTTGTTAACCGTCAGATTCAATGCCGCTTCAAATAAACAGCAAGACGAAAATCCGACTCATATCGCGAAAGTTATGCTCGAGAAGAACTTTGTTGCCACCCTGACGACAGCTCTGTCTGAAATTGATCTAAACTATCCGAACGTTCGCGGCTTGGTTCCTTCAGTTCTGCGTCCCCTCGAATATCTGTAAGAAAATGTTTATCCCATATGTGTCTTGTTCTTATTGTTTCACCAGAACGAAGATAGCAATCAAGATGAGTAGATCGTCAAGCAAAACGAGTAAGGAGGCGACCGAGGGAGCGAAAGCGGAGAGTGCTTCATCCTCGGCTTCCGAGGACGACAATGATCTAGAAGATACCGGACGCGAAGAAACACCAGACCTCTATCGCAACTCTGCGCTTGGAATGTATGGAGGGGTAGGTCCTGGATATATCTCTGCCTTAATTATTGGTAAACTGTTCGCCGCAGGAAATGGATGATGCTCATTTTGGACGGGATGATGACATGGATGAAGATGACGAAGATGAAGATGAAGACATTGAGATGGACTTTGGTGAGGACACTGCGAGCGATGCCACTTCAAACACAGATGAGGACGGCGAAGAAGATGATTTAGATAATGAAACACGCGATTCTACCGATGCCTGGGATGAAGGCGAGGATGAGGACGATGACCTGATAGAGAATGAGGACGATGAGGGCATCGATGATGGGGAAGATCGGGGCATCACGGACGAGGGCGATGATGAAGGCGAGGAGGACATGATGTGGCAGGTTTGTTAACTTCTTTTGACATAGTGGAGGTTCACTTATGATTCCCAGGACATCCGTGGTGAGATTGATGGTGTACGGTTAGGAGATGAGGATATGGATGACGATGATGAACATGGAGCAGGTCCGTCTTAGTTTTGCCTTCTTTCTAAGACCTGTTGCCTAACTTCTCCTAGTCCCAATCCAGATAATCCACGAAGATGATGACGAGCCTGATGATGCGGGCTCCGATGAAGAAGACTATGTGTTGGACAATGGGGTTCCCTCTGAAGAGCAAGTTTTCGGCTTTGGAGATGCTTTTGTCAATGCGAACAATCGTGAAGGTGGAGGCGTTTTTGTACATCGTCGCCGGAGTGGTAGTAAGTTCTTTTTATCTTTCTCTTCGAGTTCGACGTAATTTACAAATGTGTTCAGCGAACAACGGCGGCTTTCAAGTATTCGGGCGGTCTGGAAATAGCTCTACCACTGCACCCGAGGCGACAACTCATCCTTTGTTGCTCAACAACTCTACATCACACAATCACTCTCCTGCAAACCAGTCCAGAGCCCCTCGACAAGTACAACGGGTTTCTAGTAATGGAACAGCGGAACTTCTTCAAACAATTGATGATCTCATTGGCGGGGGGGCTATTCAATTATTCCAACAACTCATGACACAAGGTCGCGGTAATGGTGGTCCAGAAACTATTCGACTTGATATGCCTGCGGGTACTGTGGTAAATTTGGAACGATACGTTGGACAACGGCGCCAGGGAGTATATGCTACTTCGGTACGTGTTGAAAGAGCTCCGGCCCCTCAAGACGACAGAGCGGGCCGCGAGCTGGAGCCTGTGCTGACCTCGCAAAGGTGGACTCAAGAAGTTAAAGTTCTGCATGGCGAATTTGTGGCCGAACGTCTGACCAAGTTCACGAATCATGTCATTTTGGCTTTGCTCCCTGCAGCAGTAGAAGCCATCAAGCAAGCTAAAATTCGAGAGGAAAAGGAAGAAGGGATTCGGAGAGAAGCTTTAGCAAAAGCAGAAGCAGAAGCAGCCGAGGAAAGGACGAAAGCAGAACAAGCAGCCAAAGAGGAGGCAGAACGACAAGTAGCCAAGCGGGAGGCAGACGAGGCCGCGGCAAGACAGGCGAGTCCTAGACCTAGCACAGTGTCAACGTTGGAACAAGATCAAACCATGGAGGATGCCACACCGCTGCCTGTTGATGCGGATAGCGACATGACTGATGCGACGGTAACTGAGCCTTCCACCGTGGAACCACACCACGAATCAAGCCCCGATGCACCGGAAACTTCTGTTGAATCGTCATCTGCACCAATCGCCCCTCCAGAACGTGTCACCGTCATGATACATGGAAGTCCCGTCGACATCACTGAGACTGGTATTGATCCCACTTTTCTCGAGGCCCTACCGGACGATATGAGGGAGGAAGTCTTAAACCAGCATGTGCGTGATCAACGCGCGGCTAGGATAGAACGACCACCAGATTCTCAGATCAGCTCTGAGTTCCTTGACGCATTGCCTCCTGAGATTCGGGCAGAGATTATTCAACAAGAAGCCGTACAGCGGGCCCAGGCCCGACCAGGAGTTGGATCCGAGATGGACAATGCTAGTTTCCTTGCAAGTCTCGACCCGACTCTTCGTCAAACCGTCCTTATGGAACAGGATGAAGGTTTTATCCAAACACTGCCCTCCCACATGCTTGCCGAAGTCGGGGCCTATCGTGAAGGACAACAGTCACAGAGAACCCCCCGCCGAGTAATACCGACTGCTGGCTCGGCAGCTCCTCGAAAGTTCACTCCTCAGCACGATGCCATTCAGCTGCTGGATAAAGTTGGAGTTGCTGTTCTTGTGCGACTTTTGTTCTTCCCACACGTCCTGAAAAAGACGTTGCTGTTCAAAGTCCTTGTCAACCTTTGCGAAAATGCGAAGACTCGCACTGAATTGTTCAACCTCCTTCTTAACATATTGCAAGACGGTACTGGCGATCTTGCTGCAGTGGATAAGAGTTTTGCGCAGATGTCGTTCCGAAACTCCAAGCCTCTGACTTCAAAAGCTCTTGGTAAACAGAAAGCAGCTCCCGAATATCTTACGGGATTAGCTCTTCCGAGTTCGCAAAGCGAAGCCGTTCCAGATCTCATTGCTCAACGATGCCTCGAGGGCTTGACTTATATCGTCAGTGCAAACGAGATGTCGTCTCTCTTTTTCCTGACCGAACATGAGCTACCTGCTGGTCTCCGTCGAACCGCATCCAAAAAGGGCAAAGGGAAGGAGAAGCAGATACCACAAACACATTACCCTATTGTTCTCTTGCTGAGCCTATTGGATCGGCAATCATTGCTCCGGACCCCCGCCATCATGGAGTCTGTCGTCGGGCTTTTAGCAACTGTCACACGGCCACTTGCAAGTTTGAAGAACCGTACTGAGCCTGCGGAATCAAATTCATCAAGGCCGAGTTTACCCGCCCCAGAGCTTCCCTCAGAGCCTACACTAGCCCTTGTAGAAACGTCACCAGCTGTAGAAACACCAGGCCTTACAACATCTAGGCCGCCTCAAGCCCCATCCGAACTAACATCTACAGCAGAAGTACCAGCTGGTTAGTTTTCTGCCTCTCCCAATTTTGAACCTCCTTACCTTCATATGTCCTAGGGGAACCATCCACAGTATCCGTGAAGGGTCAGGACCTTACTATTGAAGCAGCAGAGGAAAAAATACTTCTAGCCAATCCCCCGCAGATTCCTCATCCTGTTTTACGCCTGATCGTGAACATTTTGACAGTTGGCGAATGCTCTGGACGGACCTTCCAACAGAGCCTTGCTCTTATCCAACACTTATCCTATGTCCCCGATGCTCGTGACGTTGTAGCGCAAGAGCTCAAGTTAAAGGCACAGGAGTTTGGCCAGTGTCTTTCTTTTGACTTGGACGAGCTCATTATTGCTTTGAAGGAGGCGCAAGGTGATCTTCTAGTGTCATCCGTAGCTTCCAAATTCTCCCCTGCATCGTCTGTGCAAGCGAAGCTTCTGAGAGTTCTGAAAACCATCGATTATATGTATTCACCGAAGGCAACGGTACTCTCTGACAATCCCGACAACGAAGACGTACAGAAAGTCCAAGGTATCTACGAGTCATTTCAATTTGCGGGACTCTGGCGACGATTGGGAGGTTGTTTGGCTGTCATCGAAGAAAAGCCCGCGACGGAGCATATCGCAACAGTGTTGCTACCTCTGATCGAGGCTTTGATGGTCGTTTGCAAGTACGTAGGAGCCAAAGGGATATCATCCACTGCTGCCCGGGCGCTGCGTGCATCCGCTTCCCCGAGGTCGCCAACTACTGCCAGAGAATCAATGGAGGAGCTATTTGTGACATTCACCGACGCCCACCGGAAGATCCTGAATCTCATGGTTCGGAATAACCCCTCTTTGATGAGCGGCTCCTTCTCGTTATTAGTACACAACCCCCGCGTCCTTGACTTCGACAACAAGCGAAACTACTTCAATCAACAGCTCCATCGACGCCCACAATCGCGGGATCACCATAGCACTTTACAGTTGAACGTTCGAAGAGCCCGAGTCTTCGAAGACAGCTTCCAGTATCTGCAACGGAAGACGGGTGACCAGATCAAGCACGGAAAGCTGAGCGTCCGATTCTACGACGAAGAAGGTGTTGATGCTGGTGGTGTCACGCGAGAATGGTTCCAGATTCTCGCACGGCAAATGTTCGACCCCAATAATGCCCTGTTCCAGCCATGTGCTGCCGACAAGCTCACGTATCAGCCTAACAAGAATTCCTGGGTCAACCCAGAACACTTGACGTTCTTCAAGTTCGTTGGCCGTGTCATTGGAAAGGCGATCTACGATGGGCGTCTACTCGATGCCTACTTTGCGCGCAGCCTGTATCGACAACTCTTGGGCAAGCCAGTGGACTACAAGGATGTCGAATGGGTAGATCCTGAGTACTACAACTCGCTATGCTGGATTCTCGAGAATGATCCTACCCCTCTTGAGTTGACTTTCAGTGTCGAAGCTGATGAGGTTTGTGGTTACTCACCTGTGATTACAAAGTTTGACCTTGAAATAGTTTGGTGCCAATCGGATTGTACCTTTGAAAGAAGATGGCGACCGTCTGCCTGTGACACAAGACAACAAACGAGAGTTTGTCCAGCTATCTGCTCAGTACCGGCTATATTCGTCTATCAAAGAGCAGATTGAAAGTCTCTCCGGTGGATTCTATGAGATCATCCCTAAGGATCTCATTGCAATCGTACGTTTCGGCGCATGGTTATTCTTCCTTAACTTTACTGATAATTACTACAGTTTAATGAGCAAGAGCTCGAACTTCTGATTTCTGGTACACCCGATATCGATGTTGACGAATGGAGGGCTGCCACAGAATATAATGGATATACTAGCTCTGACCCGAACATTGTATGGTGGTGGCGAGCACTCAAGTCTTTCAACCGCGATGAGAGAGCCAAACTCCTCAGTTTTGCGACTGGAACTTCTCGTGTTCCCCTAGGCGGATTTGTTGAACTCCAAGGCGTCCAAGGAGTACAAAGATTTTCTATTCACAAGGCGTATGGAGCGTCGGACAGATTACCCCAAGCTCATACCTGTAAGTGCCGAGGGTTTTTTTTTAAAACCAATGAGTTTCTGACATAGGAGCATAACAGGTTTTAACCAAATTGATCTCCCGCAGTACACATCATATGAAATGCTTCGACAGCAATTGTTACTGGCCATAAATGAAGGTGGCGAAGGCTTTGCATTCAGCTAGACGGATTTTCGACAGCAGTTAGAGGAAGAACCAATTTGTATCAGTTACAGCCGGTTATATTAGCATGCTATTGTACATACATCAAACCTGGACTTATATTGTATCATTTATGACTTGGTAGCAAGCTTAAGAATACCGGGCGGGTTCGGTCAGGGTTCGGTAAGGTTCGGCAGTCCCGAAGTATAGTATACCAACTTGAACTTGAATTTCTTAATGCGTGGCTTCGTCGTATCTGAATACCTCCACCCCTCCAAAATATCCGTTTCTTCTGGATTACCAGAGCCAAAAGCTGCAAATGGCCAGGTTCTAGTCGACGTTTACAGTGCTGGCCTAAACTTCTTCGATGTACGTGCTCGGCGGTAGTAACTCCAAAATGTTCGACTCACTTGCAACACAGATTTTGCAGACCCAGGGAAAATATCAAATTAAACTACCTCTTCCATTTGTGCTTGGCACGGAATTCGCAGGGAGGATATCCAAAGATTCTCCCATTCCCAAGGGATGTCCCTTTAAACCCGGCGACCGAGTCTTCGGTGCTACGCAGGGGACATATGCAGACAAGGTTGTCGCCGACCCTTGGCGAATGCTACCTCTACCAGACTCGATGACATATGACCAAGGCGCGGGTGTGTACTCCTCTTGCTAGTTGGAATACAACCTCACGTCTCAGGTTTATTCATCACCTGGCCTACGAGTTACGAAGGCCTTGTTGGTCGGGCAGATTTAAAACCAGGTTGGTGGCATAAGGGCTTCGACCATCTATCTTATTTCCTCAGCTCTTAGGTGAATGGGTCCTGGTGACCGCTGCTGCTGGTGGTGTCGGCATTGCTGCCGTTCAACTTGCTAAAGGTGTGTCCAACAGTGTTATGCTTCGGCGAATGAATAAAAACTACCATGTTGGTTTTATAGCGCTTGGTGCGAAAGTGATTGCAGCGGCAGGCTCCGAAGCAAAGCTTGACATCGCAAAACGGCACGGAGGGGCAGATTATGGCGTGAACTATTCGAACGTGGGCTGGCAGAAGGAAGTGCTTCAACTTACGAATGGCAAAGGTGTCGATGTTATCTATGATCCTGTTGGGCTCATCGCTGGTACGCGTTCCTTCCGGATTGTTGCTAACTAAAGCAACTTTTTGCCCGTCAGATTGTCTGAAGTGTATTGCATGGAAGGGTCGGGCGCTGGTTATAGGTTTCGCTGGAGGGACAATTGAAAAAGTGAAGTTCTTTGTTTGGTGGATAAGCCCCGCCTATAGCTAAGTATCCAATTAAATACAGGTCCCGATGAACCTTGTGTTACTCAAGAACATTTCGATTGTTGGTCTGCATTGGGGAGCTTATTCAAGCATGTCTCCTTCCTGTTCCCAATCATCTCCATTCTGATGCATTTCTCGTCTAGCATATGAGCCGAAGCGTATCCCCCTTGTCTGGAAAGAACTACTTGCGTGTGTATATCCCGCCCATGAATTGCGAGGGGTTAATCGAAACATCCTTCTCAGTCTATTTTTGTCAGGTCGTGCCAAACCAGTGAATTATACGGAAGTTTACCCGTTGGAGAAACTATCTGACGGACTAGAGGCTCTCGAAAGGCGAGAAACGTGGGGGAAAGCTATAGTGCGAGTCAAGGATGAGACTGCTGCAAAACTGTAGCTACCTTGAATACGGTAGTTGCGTAATGTATTGTTATGTATGGATTCCACAAAGCAAGATACGTTCGGTATGTACCATATTAAATATTATAAAATCCCGGTCATTTTCCAACCCTGTTTCTCGTTCCCTTTCTAGGTTTTTTGTGCTTGTGCTTCAGTCCAAACCGTTTCCAGAGATCCGCCTCATACTGGCGTGCAAGAAGTATATCTGCTTCATCTAACTCATGCTCCTCCTCTAGTTCCTCATCAAGGTCCTCTTCGTCTGTGTGTAAGGGCATATAGCCGTTCTCGCCTATCGATGTCGCTATCTCCGGGGGTATTGACAGCGATTTTGGTAGGTGGATGAGCGGAGGGTGTAGTTCGCGATGAAGAGGGAGAAGAGCAGGAAAATCATTGGATTGATGTGTATCAGACAACTTGAAATTATGGTTGCTTTCACCACGTTCGAATGAGCTTTGCTGTTCATCATCATCTGAAGCTATGTCGTCCTCAGAAAATGGCTGCTCTTCAGCATCGCTCTCGACTTGCGGTACTCCAGATACACTCTCCCTTAACAGTTGTGTAAAATATTTCTCCTTCGTCAAGCCGCCTATACCCATCATGTTCAGAACATATTCTACCATCTCTGGTGTGATCTAAAGAGAGTCCATGTATCATGTTGAACTCTGAGGGGGCGAGTAATCTTACACATACCTCATCGTGACTACGACCATACACTTTGATATCGCCCTTCATTCTTTTATCCTGCTCCCGCGAAATTATGGTGCGATGAACTACTTCTGAAGTAAATTCTTCGATAATGACAGTCATCAACCGAATGGTGTCAGCAGATATCGTAGTAGTGGTGGGGGTGGTCGATTTACCATAACCAGATTTGTACAATCTATGAAAATCACGCCGAAATCATCAACACGAGATGACCTAACACCATACAAACGCTTTACGCACCCCATGAAGCGGCCGAGAGTAGACAAGTGAAAGAGATCAAGGTTGCCTTCGACAAGAGTGTTACCATCGATTCCGTTTTCAATGAAGTCTTTTTTGATTTTGTAAGGCTTTGTCAAGCCCGACTTGTTATGGCGCTTTTGGTGATCGTCATTATCATCTAAGCTGTGTGTTTCTTCGTACTCCTGCGAGTCCACCAGGCTGCCTGTATTACGTTCCTGGGCTTCAGCTGTAATCCGGGGAGCTTCCACATCAAGAGGCGGTGTTACCGGTATCGTCTGAGGAGAAGCATCCACATGCATAGAAGTATTGTCATCATCGTCATTTTCTTCCCGAGAGGGAGTCATATTCTTAGTCTTAAGCGACTTCAACCAATGTTTTGGTGGCGTTGGTTCCCTCACCTTCCTACCTGGACGCAATTTGGCAATATTAGAAATAGTTTCCTCTCCTCTCTGCTCTGCACGTTTACGTCGCATGTAAAGTCGTTTTTGGAAACGTCTACGCGAGGCCGGCGTGAGATTGGATGGGTTTGTACCCGGTGCTCTGTCACTCCCAGGACTAGGCGGCCTATTTTCGGGTGAAGGATGATGCGCGACAATGGATTGCAGAGTCATAGGTGATATCGTGTTTGCCGCCTGCAGAGATGAAGGCTCGAGTGGTAGTGGGCTTCTGTCCGTCGCTTCAACGGTATTTGTCCGCCGCTGTGGCAGGACATGAGCGGGAACTGACTTGGACAATTGAGGAAGCACTGGGTCGATTATGTCATCACTGACAGCAGAGGGAGGGTGTGTCCGGGCCGTAGGAGGCGCTGGGGATGGTGAAACTGCAAGATCGGGGATGCCTAGACATTCTTGATCCTCCGTTTGCGCTTCGTCCGCGTCTTGATTCGCGATTCCAGAGTCTGCTAGTCGAAGGAAGCCTTCCAGGACCGTCAGCTGGTGGAAATCCAGCCGTTTCAGTGCAATCTCCTGCCTCCAAATACGCTGTATGTCACTTTTCCATGCCGCACGGTCAGGACATACTGGATTCACATTCTCGGCTGCTATGATATTCTCCACATCGATGTCTCTCGCTATCATTTCTTCTTCATGTCGTTGTTCTAAAGTTTCTTCCTCCCACTTCGGTTCCATGGCGACGAGTTCCTCAGCAATTCCCTCTTCCCGTTGCACCCAAGGGTCTGAGACCTCCATAGCACATTCCAATTTCGGCCTCAAAGAAGGCCGATTGTGATGTCTAGAAAGCGTGTTGTTAAGAACATCGATATACGCACAGACGTCCAGAATTGTTTTAGTTTTGACACAGGCAGCGATGAGATCAGGCCTGAACCGCGAATGAACGGATAACGCATGAAAAAAAAGGCACTTTTCATCTGCAGTCCAGTACCCTGTTGGAGGAAGATATGATGGCAGTAAACGTTCAGCGTCGGTTCCAGTGAGATGTGCTTGTATTAGGGCAAGATGTTGACGAAATTGCGCAATATATATAGCATTTGGATTTGCTTCCTGTTCTGGAGACGGATCCTCGTCGCTCATGACCGCCACACATATGGGCTAAAGGCTGAGAGAATAGAATTTCTATCACAAGTGAAGAACTTGTACTGATTGTTTACGTAACAAGATCATATATGGAACAAACATGGACATGATGATGATGATATTCAAGGACCGTGGCGTACTTAAAGATTCGCCGAAGGCTCCCAGCTCACGCCCTTGCTGTGTCGATCTTCCCAATGGCATCGAGCAAGCCTGCGGAGCTCTGACTTCAAAAGCTTCCCGGAAGGATTACGTTCTAGATAACGTCGAAACTTGTTCTTAAATGCTTGGTTAAGGAACAACGCACCCAACGGTTTGTGTTGAATAACGATCATGACGGGGACGGCAAATCTCGGTAATCTGGTATGATAACGAGTCGAGTGTCAACCCCAATCCATTGAAATTTTGTAAGGACTGTACCTATGTCTTGCCAGTGCTATCAGTCCTGCTTCTGTTACACGGTCTTGGTAGGCTGGTTTCACGAAGACCACGGCAGCTACTTGTTCCCCAAGACGCTCATCCGGTACTCCAACAGCCGCAGCTTCAGACACCCGAGGATCGGAATAGAGAGCGTTTTCCACGGATACAGAGTCCTGCGGAGCATGACTGAACGCCAACAAACCTTCTTTTAAAGCTTCTTACCACATTCTCTCCCCCACGAATAATGATGTCCTTCACTAGTAGATATTATGTCAATCACGGTCTATAATAATCTAGATTGTACTGACATCTGTCTTTGATATACAAAAAGCCTTCATCGTCCAGCATGCCGAGATCCCCTGTTCGCAGCCAACCGTTGTCCATTAGAACCTTTCTCGTGGCATCTAGTACGAGCTACTTCAGGGACGATTTTCTTATAGAAACCAAAACCCACCAGGCTCGCGCCAATAGCACTTCATCACATTTGGCCCACGTCTGGGACATTTATAGAAACCGTCGAATGCAATGAACAATTCATCACAATAACACTTACAACCATATTTCTCCGACGCGACCAGGGGGTTGAATGCCTTGATCTTTAGTCATGATCTTGACTTCATTCACGGGTGACGGTCTTCCACTAATCAACCTGAATGTTAGTACACACCAAGTAATCAAGGTAGGACACAACTGACGTGCTACCAGGTCTTTGAATATAATCTTCTCCTGCGACCTTTGAATAGCAAGTTGGCGGGTGGCCTCTTAAGACAAACTTGAGTGGATAGGTGCCTGGCCACTTACTGAAACAGACACTGAGTTTGTTTCAGTCATTCCATAAGCCTGACCCCTGCAAATCACCCCCATTAGCGATGGGATTAGTATGGATACGGGCCACTGACATAATCGTGGTCGGAAATGTGTTCCGAGCTCGTGAGACGAGGATATCAGCAGCAGGTGCTCCGCCAAAAAGGATATTTTCAATTGGGTATCCGGCCAACGAGCTCTCTATGAGGTCTGCAACCATAGATGGGACACTTGGAAGGAAATAATAAGCGGAGACTAAGACTGAGAATTGGATTCCTATTTACCCCCCTGCAATAGCAATATTTTCTTGCTTGATCAACCTAGCAAAACAACCGAATCTTTGACTCCTGATCACTCACATTCTTGAAAGTGACTGCCCTTACCTTGCAGCTAGCAAATTTCATTGTTCGTTTAGTGTAGGTCATGGAACTACAGCAGCAACCAACCTTCTTCTGGAATCCACTTTCTAACTAACACAATTTTCATGCCAGTGAAGGTAGATAGCATCTAGTAGTAATACCCACATGAAATTTGTCTTCACTGTCAGGATAAGAGAGAGATTTACCGAAAAGCTCGTAGTTCCCGTGACATGAAATAGAGGAACAGAGACCAGAACACCCTTCTGAGGCCCCTCCTGCAGAGGAAAAGGGTAGTCTTCACCTCGTCTTAATGCGGCCCTTGCCCCTCCTGCCATTACCTGATTGTGGGGAAAGTGAGAACTGACACTGGGGGCAGGACAAATACGCACATTGAGAACATTGGTCAAGAATTGCCGTTGCGAACTTAAGACGCCCTTTGGTAAACCTGTGGTACCTAAGGATACAGTATATAATATAAAAGTAGAGCGGGTGACAAGCAAGGCAGAGCGCACCTGATGTGAACATGATAGCAGCGTTATCTTCGGGGACGATGGCTGGACCATTTTTTAGGATGCTCGTCGGATCCCCACGGTAGTTATTTACGACGGTGCCAAAACATTCCATTTCCTTCCATGACCCTTTACCTTCGTGGCTGTCAAATACGAGAAACCCCGCGGTAGCTGTATTTTTCAACATCTCAGTGACTATCGGCTCAAACAAGTCCGCACGTTGGGGGTCAACTATAATTAACTTGCAGTCCGTGTGCGAATGGCAAAACCGCAGCGCCTGAAGTGGCAGCCAGCTACCGAAAAAACAAATTCAGATAGCTTAAAACGAACGACTGGTAGCCAACGTACGCATTTGTGAGCACAGGCACGGCGCCGATGAGATCTTTCAGGTCTCAGCACAGTGATGATGGAGGCTAGTATTTGACACGTACGGCAGGCCCAGAATGAGACCAAGTAATCTGGACAATTCCGAGAACAAATACCCACTCTGTCTCCTTGGGATTGAAATAGCAATACACATGTGGACTCCACCTCTTAATACAATAGACTTTACCTTTCTTTATGTTGTAAGAGTGGCGGAATAACCCTGCCACTTTCAAAGCGCGTTCATGAATTTGGCTATAGGAAAAGCGCTGGCCCTCGAACACAATATGCATCTTGTCCGTATATTCGTCAACGCATGACAGCCAAAATTGGCGAATCGAAGGCCAGAGATTTTTGTATATTCGATATTGGCATCCATCGATAACCTCTGTGTCGAGTTCGTGGGGCTTACCCGGAGCGCAAAGAAGGGCCTCGGCTGAAAGGCATCATCCTCGGCGGAACGTCATACATATTCCAAGAAAAGCACTTACTCTGCGCTAATGTTCGGACTGGTTTCCAAGACATTGGCTAGTGGTAGATGGCAAACGAACGTAATGTAACCGAACGTTCCGCATGTGGTTTACCGAGACAAGCATGGGTTATAACGGCACTTAGTGTCATTTCGGGGGACTCTCCTGCACTATCACGATCAGGGTCGTCAAAGAACAAATGATATTGTGAGTGGTTTACTGCTATATCCGCGGGAATAAGGATTCCGCGGTTTCTGTGGTTTTGTGGGATGGAGTAACCGCCCGGGATCCTCGTATACTAATGCGATAAAGACGAGTGCAAACATTTCTTTCGGCCTCCAGTTTAGCAGCCGATGCACAGGACGAAAATCATCGTGGCATCGCACCGTTATGCATCCGCCGGCGGCTGTCTTTGACATATCATGAGTGATGAGCCAGACTTGACATTAATCCATAGATGGTTCGCCACTCCAGAAAGAATATATAATATCGGCACTCGACCAGTAATCCCCAAAAAAGTTCTTGTTCCAAGCCAGGGAGATACAGCAGTAAGAAGGGAAAATAAATGGTGTGAAAAAATCGGTTCGATCGTGAGGTAAAGACGGCGAGTAGGTTAGGGCTGACGGCATCCTGGGCCGGGCTTGGACGTTCGCACCTTTGTAACAGGGGGAGAGCGCCAGTCGGACAGACATGATACGTTTCGAAACTTTATACCAAATCGAATACGGACAGAAGGTCGCAGAAAACAATCAGAGAAGAGCCACACAATAGGAACATGGAATAAACCAGGCCTGGAGGCCACGCTGGGAATGGATGGATCGGGTATCGCGGCAGGGTATCTCCAAGCTCCTCGGACGCCATATTAACGGTCAAGTGCACATGACAGTTCTGTACTAGAATGAGATACTGTTTGATGATGCCAGATGATCGATGATCATTGGCGTCTCCGCAGTATGAACGAGTAACGGTGTAAATATCACATTGGGCCCAATCTTTGTTCGGAATTCAAAGGACTTACAAAGTGAAGTTGAATTTCTTAAAGGACAACTTGCGCCCGAAGGGAAAATCACAAAAAAATTAATCGAAGCGCTTACCGACCAGTCGAACGCTAAAAGCGAACACCAACTAGAATGCCGATGATTTCCTGTAAAGACCTTTAAGTATATAGGATCCTGTCACCTATACCCTATACTTTAGGTGTGACATAACTACATATCATTGTGCGTGTCAAGCAGAGATCAGTGGACACGAAAGTAAGTGATCTACTTATATTCATGAGGCTGTGGGCAAGCGTGTGAACTGCTTTTGCCCCATCAATTGATCTAGAATTGAGCAGCCCTATGATTCTGAAATACTAAAAGTACTTATATTCCGAAATGAGTTGAAGGGATATTTGGATGCTGGTTGAATGTTCAGGGAACCAAGTGAAGTTTGCACGTGTTATGGTTGAACTTCAAGGCCATTATGTAATGGGATTTCCATCCAAATATTATCCCTATCGTCATACTCGCTCATTATGCAAACGCACGATGACTTGGAGCCCACGGTTCAAATTCGCGAACTGAAAAAGGACACAGTCAATTTTGTATTGAAAAATGTCGATCTTGCGTATGTTTTAGCCCATTTCTACATGATATATCGGTTGAATTGGGTCTGGTTGTAGTTTCGCTAATTCTGTAAGGAGGGTTATGATGGCAGATATACCGACCGTAGGTGTGTTCTAGCCATTTACAATCTATGTCGGTATTCCATCTATTATCCTGACCATTCGCCAGCAATCGACATGGTCGAGATTGAAATTAACACTACAGTTCTCCCAGACGAATTTATCGCGCACCGCCTAGGCATGGTTCCAATATTCAGTTCAAACTGTGACGAAGCCATACGAAATTCTAGGGCAAGTCTCTTTGGATAATATTATCCAATTTCGTCTTACTCGTTTCCGTATAGGATTGCACATGTCTTGCGGGCTGCGACAATTGTTCGATAATGTTAGTGCTTAATGTGGCTTGCCATGACCACCATACAATGGACATTACAAGCAATCATCTTGATATTGTACCACCTGGCACAACTGGAACGTGGGGAAGTCCCGAAGATGCTCAAGATCACGATGCCGGGGAGGAGCTGTCGAAGCGGGGCGAGCGGTTTGGTCAACCAGTGGGAAAAGGTATGTTGAATCTCAAATCCCGGCTTCTGCGTTCGTTGAAATTGTAATTAAAAGATGATCCTAGTGTTGCTCCTGTGCTAATATGTAAGATTCGCAAAGGCCAAGAATTGAAACTAAGATGCGTGGCGAAAAAGGTTTTCTGCTTTCCTACCTATGCGTATGATCTGCTTACCCGTTTTCCTCAGGGAATCGCGAAAGAACACGCTAAATGGTCACCATGTTCTGCGGTAGCATTCGAATATGACCCGTATAATAAATTGCGGCATACATCCTACTGGTTCGAATCAGATGCGCGAGCGGAATGGCCCGTCAGCGAAAACGGCAAGGAGGAAGAGCCACCAAGAGATGACCAACCGTTCGATTTTGATGCACAACCCCGCCAGTTTTACTTTGAAGTGGAGACAGATGGTAGTTTGGGGCCGCAAGAGGTGGTTATGAAGGTCAGTTGTCACGCGCATGTCGCAGCCTGTCAAAAAAAATGAAGGCTTTTTCCAGGGCCTGGCAGAACTACAGACAAAGCTGGCCAATCTAATCCTTGGTCTCAAAACCCAGCCAGAACTTGATATGCTCACGGGTGAACAGCAACCAAATGGTCAAGTTGTGGATGGAGGATGGGGAGGCGGAGGTGGCGTGCCTGTGGGCGGGGGAGGATGGGGTGGCGCAACAGCAGCAAGTGGAGGCAGCAGTGGGTGGGGCAGCCCGAGTCAGGGAGGTGCCGCAACAGGGATGTGGTCTTCGACGAGCCCTAACTCCAGTGGGGGGGCCACAGGTGGGTGGGGAGGTGGCGCGTCTGCCGGATGGGGTAGCCCTGATCGACAGGCCAATGGTTGGACCGTCTAGGATGGTTTCCCGCGATACACCATGTGTTCGCTTAGACTGTATGAGAGCTAAATTCAAAACGATAGCCCCTCCCGAAAATTTACACACATTGCGGGGTCCTGAGTTTTGATAGTATTTTAGATATGGAATACGCGAGAGGTTTGGCAGTAAGTACAATTTTTGTCATGTAAAAGCCCTTTGGGGGTCAAAAACTTAGACTGCACAATGTGTAATTTTTCGGAGGGGCGTTCTGAATTTACTTACACCGGGGGAAGCGCTCTATGTTGCTATCGAAAACATTGGGGTAAATGATAATCCGGTATAGTATTCGTTTCTGATGTGTGTGATTGGTAGTATTTTGAACAAAGAGTCTATGGTTACTCAATGTTCCAGGATTGTTGAGTGACACAAAGATAATATAATGACTTTGCTCAGAATGTGTTTACCATGTACACTAGTAAATACTCTCTGAGATACGCTTTTCATTACAATGTGCCTAGTGGGCACATGGTGCACTGCTCCCGGTGTTAGCTGGAATGCCAGGAATGTTTATGAATAACGCGACTATTTTGTTTTTGTTTATGCAGATAAACTTTGGTCAAA
>QMFE01046214.1:0-15194 GCA_003314665.1 Tricholoma sp. MG77 | reverse complement strand
AATAGACGCGACTCTGCCTGCTCCTGGCGATATTGCCAATCTAACTTGAAAGCCCACCTGTACCACTGCTCTAAAGTAGTTGGCATAACGGGTAATCGATATATTGACTTGAACAAGGACGGGTTAAGTCCTGCCTTCAAATATTCGATCAACGCGGCATCTCCTAAGTCGGTCTGTGAAGCTTCTGCTTTGAACTGCAAGATAAATTCATCCGCGGTAGAAGACCCTTGTCGCATGGTCTTCAACTTTCCTACTGCTGTCGCCTTCGGATTAGGATCACCAAATTGAGCTTCCACTTTATCCAAAAAATCTTGAAAGCTGTCAAATGGCTTATGACCTCCGGCAATTTGATTGATAGCTTCATTCCTCCAAAATTGCGCTTTTCCTCCCTGCATGTACGAGAGCGCAAACATAATTTTAGATTCGACGGTTTGAAATTCGGGCTCGCGACGTTTAATGTACAACGTAATAGAACTAACAAAGGACTTGGTATCCTTCATGGTTCCATCAAATGCAAGGGGCGGCGCGAACTTCGGTAAGCGCACTTTTCCATCACTACTTTTGGGAACTTCCTCCTCTACTGTCGGCGGTACCTGATTTTGAAGCGTGACATAATTAACCAATTGAGAGAGTTGCGTCGCAAGCGCATCAACTCTCTCTTCCAGCGTGAGAACGGGATTAGGCACAGAACCTTCAGACATGACGCAACGGCTAAAAATAAAACCCTTGAAATATTCTTCGACAAACTCAGGCCCTGTTCTTCGACAATTATTTACTGCTAATAAAAATAATAGACCGTTTAACTACAAGACTATTATTAAACCAGAGCCGAACGGTTATCTGGTTACAGCTGTCTTAAGGACGAGCGCTGCCTCTCGAGCACTGACGACCGCAATGTAAGGCGGTGCTGATGCGCGGATTACGAAGAAAATCGGATTACGTAATCTACACGTTACTTCGGGCTCTTGCCAAAAGGGGTAGGGCGATTGGTAATGGGATGTGGCGGGGTGAGACAAAAATTAGAGGGCGCACTTTTGACGGGCAATTGTGTTCTTCTGTTAGGGCAACACCAAAATCCACTCACGGGATTCCTCATGCGGGCTCTACAAGAAGTTCGACGACGATCGCTGATGCAATCAAAGATTGATGGGAACGGTTAAGAATAGACGGCTGGTTGATTAAAGGCTTTTCCGCACACTATCTGTGATGGGAATCCTAAGAGAACACAACTGGGGTGCCTCTTAGTCATGTATTCACTTTATATACTATGTTACAGTTATTGTACGTTATTTGAATACCGATAAGAGGTCGCGTGCGTACAGGCGCGTACACTATTACTAATTGTTGACGTGTGAGAACGTTTTTCTCACGATCGACTATTGAGCACTATTGAACGTAACTCTGCGTAATGGACTCTGATAAATACGTAAAAATAAGGAAAAAAATAATGAGAATATATATATGTGTCATAACAATGTGACACAGCCATTTTCGCTGGTGACGACGGATTTCATCACAGACTTACCGGAGTCTGATGGATTTGACTCTCTCATGGTCGTGGTAGACCATGGTCTTACGAAGGGGGTAATTTTGATCCCTTGTAACAAAACCATTGATGCACTAGGAGCAGCCATGCTATACTTGGATAATGTCTACAAACGATTTGGCTTACCAGATAAAGTCATATCTGACAGAGACCCTCATTTTGCATCACAGCTGTTCCAGGAACTCGGGCGGATCTTAGGGATCAAACTGGCCATGAGTACGGCTTATCACCCACAAACTGATGGAGAAACCAAAAGGGTTAACCAAGAAGCCAAAATCTATTTGAGGATCTTCTGTTCGAACAATCTGGACACATGGAGATCACTCCTACCAACAGCAGAATTCATGCATGACCAACACACCCACTCCACTCAGAAAAGGTCCCTGTTTTATCTCATGATGGGATATGAACCGAAGGCTATACTGCTCCCTTATCAGAAGACCAACATTCCCACAGCAGAACAACAAACCATCCAGTTACAGAGAGCAAGAGACAAAGTGCTCTCAGCCCATAAACTAGCAAGACAGCTAATGGTGGAAAGAACAACCCAGAACTTCACACCTTTCAAAGAAGGAGACAAAGTTTGGTTAGAGGTGAAGAACCTCAAGTTGGGACATCTGACCTGAAAACTTGCACCAAAAAGAGAAGGACCATTCCAAATCGGGAAAGTTCTGGGCCCTCTCTCTTATCAGCTTATCCTACCAGAACAGTGGAGGATCCATCTGGTATTCCATGCTGCCCTTCTGACCCCTTATTGAGAAAATGACACACATGGACCGAATTTCTTATCACCACCACCTGATCTGATAGAAGGCAAACCTGAATACAAAATGGAAGCGATCATCTCGCACAAGAAGCAAGGCTGTGGACATTGATACCTAATCAAGTGGAAAGGCTATCCAACATTGGAAAACTCATGGGAACCTGAGGGTAACCTGGGAAATGCTGAAAAGGTCCTAACTGCCTATAAGAAAAGGAGAAATCTCTGAAAACTTCGGAACCCACATTGACCTTCACCACCATGCACGCCAAAACAGTTGCTCCCTCCTTGACCACCCCCATGCCTGCCTCCCCACCCACCTCCCCACTTTCCCCCAATGTTATGAAAACCTGCCTCTTCCTCATTGATGCCGCAAACAGAACCGCAGTTGAACATGAAGTCAAAAAAGAGAAAACACTAGTCACGCTGTACAAATCCTGGTGTAATAACCAGCAGGCGCTTGGCCTTGCGAGAGCCCAGCAGACACTACTCCTCAATGCCCTGATTGGCACAGGCATAGAAGACTCTATTGCTGTCATCTCCACCAGACGAGAGATGGAGGAGACCCTCTCTAAGAAATGGTTAGCCATGAAAACGGTCGCACAACAACTACCCCATTCCCCCACTAAACCATCAGTTAAAGTCACCAACTCACTGTCAATCACCCTGAGATCCCACCCTTACAAGGGAAAACAATGTGTGGAGACCACTCCTCCTCCACCTTACGACTGATGCTTCTCTGGTACCAGCGCCTCCTCACCAAAGCAGACAGCCATGTTAGTCGAATGGGTCATTATTGACCTGAGTCAAGAGATGCCACCCACTACCATTCCTACCTCTTCCTCACCCATTAGAGTCACCCCACCACCAACACTCTTATACCCACCATACATGGCCACCACCCAATGTTATGGATGCCAAGAAATTGGACACTTTCAGTCACATTGTTCTATGTTTGCCTGTTTGAATTGCGGAGAAATAGAACCTAGACACTACCCTTCTGACTGCCCTGCTTTACCTTTTGCTAATGATGACTACATCAAGACTTACAATGAAGAGGCATGGGCCAACATCACTGGTGAACTGTGCGGAGGAGACTTTGCAGATAGATATTGAAGTCAGCAACTTCAATTGTAACAGGGGGGTAATGTTACAAATTTCCTTTAGTCAACGGCCCAGACTCATTATACCCATTACTCAGCAGACCAGACATGTTTCTTTTGATATTGGACCCATTTCCTTTTCTAGATACTGATTCCCGTGGTATCTCTTATCCTTCACATGTTACTGACATATGTCATTTTGGATTGACATTGACAGCTGTTGCAATATGCTGCACATATTGCACCATTGCTTATCTACCAGTAGCATTACTAGTACCTATTGTCTTACTCATCTCTCTTTTGATTGGTAGATAAGGTAGTTACTACATGTATATAAACTGTAGTAGTTAATGGTCAAGGCTCCTTAGCTTGACCTAAGCAATCAACAGTCTTAACTTGCTCACTGTGCCCTGACTAAGAGAATCTCTTAGTGGCTGATAACTTGAACTATTGAGAACCCCTCAATAGTTTCCTTGACAACAAACTACTAGGAACCCCCTCAGTAGGTATCATGTATTGGGAGGATCACCCAATATGAAGGTTGTATACCTAGTTGACCGAGTTAGACCTATTGTGTAACAGGTAAAAACTGGGACCAGACTGGACTTTGAAGCACTAGGTACAGTGATTTTAAAAAAGCCATGCACTGTATGGGAGTGGAAGCCAAACATGGCTATGAATGCCTGGAACAGCTGTGTAATCCAAATAGGCTGAGTGACAACAAGCTGGTTGCACTTGTATGTTGCCCCTTTGGGTCCATCAAAAATGAACACAGCCATGATCATTGGACGATGAAGAAGGTGGAGTGAGGCACAGAATTCATAAGTAATATGCATAACTCACCTTGCATTGATACTGACAACCATGGTTTGTGATCCACAGCAGTCTTGTGCATAGCCTTCAACAGTTGCAACCTCAGTTAAAGAGTGTGTCTGAGCAGCCAGCTGTAAGATCTATTGATATCATTTGGTGACAAAGAAGGTAATGCACGGAAGAGACTATGCACACACCTTCCAAAGGCCAGGGACACCCATTGAGGTAGTACTTGAATGAAAAGGATAGACTTGCATCTGAAACCTGTTCCACAATCATGGTCACAGGACTGAGCTGGCAGTAGATACTGTCCATTGATTGTTCTGCCTTTCCGAGTCATGGTTGTGGTGCTGACCATGTAGACAAGAATGGTGTGCTGGACTGGAAGATAGCGAGTGTCAGAGAGTCCCTTCAAATAATTGAATCATCTGCAGCTATGCTGTAATGGTTGCTACCCCCAGGGGGTACCATAGTTTGATGGTTTTATGGTAATATGTCATTGTTTGGCAAACTACCTATTTTGATACCAATATTGCTTATGTAAGGAAGAACCCCTTGACACCCACCTGTGTACCCAGTTAGTAGCCTATATATTTGGTCATACCCTGTTGGTGCATTGTGGATTAGGGGTCCTAACCTGTACCCAAGTGTTACATATGCCATATAGAGACTGAGTATATGAGACAGTTTTGTGTTGATGGGCCAGGACAAAGAAGCTTTTCATTGTTGCAGTCATTGGTAGGGAGAGTGCTGAGTGCTGATGGTAAGGACTTGGCATTGGCTGAATTCCAATAACCTTGTTGAAGTGCGGCATGTGAATCAATGTGTCAATGTGATCATGGCAACTGCTGATGATTTCTGGAAAAACTTGATGTGAACAGCACTGTACAATACATGAGGACAATTGAAGAGCATTTCAAATATATTAGCATACCATTTGTCAATGCCCTAGGTTTGGGAGAGGAAATGCAGACATGCACTGAGATCTAGTCCTGTTTGTTGTGAGCATTAAGTTGTTAAATACTGGATTTTGGTGATTAAGAACTTAATGGCGGATAATTTATGGTAAATCAAGCTCAACTTACAGTTGTGTGACACAAACTAGTTCAATTTACGGTTGAACATGATGAAGTGGCTCAGTTTACAGTGGGCCAGTGCAAATTTGCCAAGCCAGTGATCAATCTAGTGTATGTGGTGGGCCTGATATTGAACATCACAACAGGTGTAGTCCTGTATGGTCACATCTGTTGAGAATGAGATATGCCTCGTAGATATGATCAATTATCATACATATGTAGATAGCCAAAATAATATAAATAGCTTATTGATGGTGGACATGGCATGAGCATGGGAGAAGTTGTTATTTTAAGTTTAACCTCAGAATATATATATTACTACAAATGTCTTAGATTATGAGGTTCTCCACTTGCCACTGCATGGACCATTACCTCAACACTCCCCCTCAAGTGGAGGATATATTGAGAGTGTCATGGTGATGCATAAAAAGTTGTTGTGGTAACACTTTAGTAAATATATCTGCAGTCATTTCGCTAGTGGGACAATATTTTAGTTGAACAGTTTCATTTTTGATTTGATCATGGATAAAGTGATGTTTGATGTCGAAATGTTTAGTATGCTTATGATAGCATGGATTTTCAGCAATCGCTAATGAGCCTAAATTATCGCCATGGATCAAAGTCGGTTCCAGTTGGGTATATCCCAATTCCAAACATAGACTTCGTAGCCAGAGGGCATTGCATGCTGCATCTGACAAACAAATATATTCAGCTTCAGTTGATGATAGGGAAACAGAATTTTGTTTCTTGGATCCCCAAGTGATCATGCCACCAGCTTTCATGAAACTACATCTGGTACTGATGTGCAATCATCATTATTAGCAAAGCTGGCATCTGAATATCCATGAACGTAATCATTCAGATCATCTATTCTTGAATAAGTGATCCCATAGTTCTTTGTCCCTTTAAGATAGTGCATGACGCACTTAGCAGTGTTCCAATGTGACAAAGTAGGATTTGCTGTGAATGATGCTAATCTGTTCACAGCATATGCAATATCAGGTTGTGTGGCAACGGCAGCATACATTAAGGAGCCAATCATGGACACGTAATTATTGCTTCTATTTCCGGCCTCCAATTCTCCAGGCTCAAATTTAAGGTTTGAGTCCATTGGAGTAGTAACTGAATTGGCATTGGCCATCCCATACTTCTTAAGGATAGCATCAATATATGTTGATTGACTGATCGTGATTGACTTCTTTGTACGATCACGATTGATTTCGATGCCAACAATTTTGTTAGGTTCACCGAGGTCGGATACCTCAAACATTTCGCTAATTTCATGTTTGAGTTTCGCCATGGATTCAACAGTAATTGTGAAAAGTAATAAATCATCAACCCATATAGTTATTATTTGTGTGCCATCCAGTCCCCTTCAGATATAGACACATGGGTCAGAATACAAATTTTTGAATCCACAATCTGTGAGTTTAGTATTGAGTTGGATATTCCACTCACGTCCAGATTGCTTAAGTCCATAAAGTGTTTTTATTAATTCACATGTGCTCATTGTGCCATCTGTGAATCCTTCAGGTTGCTCCATATAGATTTTCTCCTTCAGGATTCCATTAAGGTACGCACCCTTAACATCCATGTGACAAATTTCCCAGTCTTTGAGAGCAGCTAGTGCAAGAATTGCATGCAGGGATTCCAACTGAACAACAGGTGAGAACACATCAACATAATCCATTCCCGGTATTTGGGAACAACCTTTAGCCACCAATCTGGCTTTATGTTTCGTTAATGTGCCCTCTTTATTATATTTCTTAAGGAATACCCATTTATTCTTGATGGGGTTATGGTTATCCAGCAGATCAGTAAGTTTCCATGTTTGCCAATCCTTGAGTTGTTGCAACTCAACCTGGATAGCACTTTCCCATTCAGGCCACTCAGATGTTTTACATGCTTCTTTCAAACTTTGTGGGTCTTCTGATGCTAAATTCGCGCAGTCTAGAATAGCACTCATTATTTCATTCGAGTTGACCCATGATTCCTCCTCTGGATCTTCACTGGCTAATGCCATTAATTCCAGAGATGGATCATATGCTAGAAGCGGATCATCCAATAGTCGATAATTGACTGGCTTTCATGGTCTCAAATTCCTCTCAAAGGGAGGTGAGACACCTTTTGGATGTTTGCATTTTAAATTCTCACGGTGCCCAACTAATTCAATTTGATCTCCATTATTCTCTTCCTCCCCCTCAAATTGTATGTCGGAAGGAGCATGCATGAAATAATAATTTCGTGTGGTGCTCATGTGATGTGTGCATGTGTTGTAATATTTAATAGCATGTGGTCCATTAATGAATCTGATGAACATCATTTTGTGAGATTTGGGATCAAATTTTGATTGGCGGGCCTTGTTTAGTACCCATACAGGGCTGCCAAATTCTTGTAGATGAGAAACATTGGGTTTATGTCCCATGTAACCTTCTTCAGGAGTTTTACCCTTGATAGCATGTGTGAAAGATTTATTCCTAATGTAAGTAGCATGATTAACGGCTTTGTGCCATAAATTCTTGGGAACATTGCACATGAGAATCATAGCTCACACTAACTCAATAATGGTACAATTAAACTGTTCCGCTATGCCATTTTGGGATGGCAAATAGGGTGCAGTAGTTTCTATTTTTATCCCACGTTCAGCGGACCAATTAATAAATTTCTGATTAAGAAATTCCCTTCCTTGATCAAACCATATTTGTTTTGGTTTGAAATTAAATTACCGCTCAATATATGTGAGATAATTTTGTAACCTTGTACAAGCTTTGTCTTTTGTTTTGACTTATTCGTTTGTAAGGTGCCTGGAATTATCGTCAACAAGAACAATATTATACCATGCACCAGTAAGTGCCTGGGTACTAGCAGGACCCCATAGATCAGTATATGTTAATTCTCCAGGTACAGTACTCTGTGGTTCAGCATGATCCGGAAACAGTGTATGTGCCTGTTTTGCGGCTATACACAGCTCACATTCCAAAAATAATGAGTCAGTATCCACATCAAATCCAGTAACTAGATTCCCATGCTTTAACCATTTTAGTCCAGAAATTCCCACATGACCAAATTTTCTATGCCACTCGTTCCAAGTATTTTGAGATGGATGAGTTATGTTAGCACGTTCGGATGAGTCTGCTTGCCTGAAAAAATCAAGAACATATAGCTGATTAACAAGACTAGCTTCAGCTACTGTTTGATTATTTTTATTTATTAGGTAAGCTCATCCTTGTGCAAAGCGCACTTGTCCCCCTGAATGATTGATGCAAGAAATAGATAATAAATTATCTTGTGTGTCAGGAACATATAGGATGTCATGTAGTATTATAGTTTGAGCCTGTTGGCTCAATGACATTAGGACTTCTATGGTCCCGCGTCCATATGCGTGAACATGAATATTACCTAATCCAGTAATGGGGATAGGTTTAGTGGGCATGTAGTTGGTAATTGCCAACTTTATCTTAGTAATATGCAATGTGGTTGCTGAGTCAAGAATCCACAGGTAAAAGGAAAAAGACTCGCTATTGTCACTTTTGGTTACATATGATGTACAGGCTACTAATTTGTCCTCTTGTGGATCATGTGTAACATTTGCGTGTTCCTGTTTAGCATTGGAAGTTTTATTGTTAGGCTTCTTTCCACCCCAACACTTCTCAGTCTGATGGCCGAACTTCCCACACTTGCCACACTTCGGCTTGCCTTTGTAACGGCAATTCTTCATCATGTGATTTTGTCATCCACATATTTTGCATGTAGGCTCAGGAGTATTTGAAGAATTAGTATTCTTCTTTTTCTTTGGGGGCCCGTCATCATGTGCGTAATATGTAACGCTATTTGATGGATGATCATCATGATGACGATGGCAGTACTCCTGTATAACAACTGATGAAAATTCCTGGGAAGATATTAGCGCTTGAGGTTGCTCTTGACCTCATAACCGCCTAGTGTTACTTCCCTGATAGAAAGTTGTAAACGCATCCCAGGATTCTGGTAGCGACATGATTATGAACGATTTAAATTCTTGATCTGTGATGCGCTCTCCCATATTAATAAGCACATTATGCTGTTCTCGGAGATTATTGATGTGATCTATGATATTGGTATTGTCATCTGCCCTTGTATTAAGGAGACCACGCTTTGCTGCCATGATACCTGCAAGTCCCACAGTCTCATGTATAGATTGTAGATTCTCCCACATTTCTGCTGAGGTATTAGCATCAATGACATGATTTATTTGTTGATCGTTGATGTTATTAGTAATCAGCACCTGGGCAACACCATCTTTCCCCAGCCATTTACGTGCTAATACAAGATCCTGAGGCATCGGTTCAGTACTGTGGACTATATCAGTGATCTCAAATAAATTAAAGAACTTGTGGATCCTGGTTTTCCACGATATCCAATTGCCAGCCTCTAACTTTGGATCAACTTTGCATGTTGAAAGTCCTACCAAATAAATGTTGGTGAGTTTACTCTGGGCAGCTATAGTAAGGGAATCATTGGGAGTAAAAGGAGACTGGACTTCAGGTTCATGAACAGCAGGAAATATTGTTGGTTGCTGTGACTGCAAAACAGACTGAATATGTGTCGCTGTCACATCAATATCGGCAACCGTGCCCAATTTGGCTTGATCTCCATAGTCGACAGCATCAATCATATCAGTATCAGCTTGCTGAGTAGACATCGGGTGTGACCTCAACGAGTGAACAAATATGTCTCAGATGAGTGATTGCAACAACGCGCCTAGGATGGGCAACCAGGGCCCATAACCTGTTGAGAATGTGATATGCCTCGTGGATACAATCAATTATTGTATGTAGATAGCCAAAATAATATAAATAGCTTATTGATGGTGGACATGGCATGAGCGCGGGCACGCAGGAGAAGTTGTTATTTTAAGTTTAACCTCAGAATATATATATTACTACAAATGTCATAGATTACAAGGTTCTCCACTTGCCACTGCATGGACCATTACCTCAACAACATCAATAATTTAAACAGCATCTTTCTCGTTCCAGACCAAGAAAGCACTAGCAGTATGGTTGGAAGTCAGCTGTAGAAGAGAGCTCTCAGTGTAATTCAAATTTAGTTCTTTGAGAGGGAACCCAGTCTGCCATTAATTATTTTAATAGGATAACTATAATGACTACAGTGTACATAAGACAATAGATTTGCTACACAATAAAATGCAGTTATTGAAACTGACAATAGTAGCGGTCAATGTAGGCGATTATTGGACGATTAATTATGTGATTATTGGACGATTATCAATCAATAATCGTGTCAATAATCCGAGTCACCTTGACCATGATGATTATCGAGGGCGATTACGGGACGATTATTGGACACGATTATTTTGATGGATCTATGATCTTCGACGTGATGTAAGCAAAAATGTAAGCACATCAATAATCACCCAAATAATCGTTGAATTGCCTCTGGAGGCGATTCGACGATTCGGTGATTATTGCCATAATCGCAATTATCTGTGTCCCAAAAATCACAGACATAATCCCCGGATAATCGCCCTACTTTGACCACTACTAATATGTTATCAATATTTTCACCTCACAAATCCACCCTTGCCAGAGGTGTATACATGACAAGATGGGCAGGACTCAATCACTTCTGTGAAGATGCATCGGTTGAATAGACCTGAAAGTAAGTACACCAGTTATCATATTTCCTATCATAATACTATGGCAGATTACGAGTCCTCGTACCTCAAACTCGTTCTTTTAACCTGACCATCCAGTGAAAAGTTAAGAGAGGCGGCTGCTCGGCAGAAATCGGAGTTCTAATGTTGGCTGAAGACAAGCTAACATTTCGAAGTCAGCCCTATAATATATTTCAAACCCAGCGGGTGTTACCGACATGCGGATTTTGAACGAAAAAGGTAATAGTCACATTCAGTCACACTTACAATGGCAACAACTTGAACGCTCACCACCACCACCAACGACGATGACGACGCCGCCACTTCCCTTCCCACCACCACCACTCTACCCACACCTGCCATTACCATTCCCAAGTCCATCCCCACCTCAATGACCATCACAAACAGCTGCAATGCAGGCCCAAACGACACAATCATCGTTTAGGCCCTAGGTATGTTTTGTTTTGTTCGTTTCTTGTTTTTACTAGCTAACTAATGTAATTTGTTCTTTTTTTAGGAACTATTCTACTGCCAACGACGTGCCAAAGCACCCGCCCCATCACTGCGAGCCTTGGAAAATGGGCCCAAACAATGTTTATGTGTCATTTGGGCCCCAGTTAAGTTTTTTCTTATCTCTTTCTTCTTTCTTTTTATCAACTAACTGTTTTCAATTCATTTTTTAGGTTATAATAATCTTGTAATGACAAACAACCATGACACCCCACACACCACCCCGTTGCCCTACGCCACCGCTGTGAGCCACTGCTCGCAGGGCAGATTGCGGGTGTTAACATCCACAACGAGGACACCAACCATGGGAATAGGAACACGGCACGACCACGGGAGGGGCAACGACGAACGAGGGATGCGACGATGGGGGGATGGCACGAGACGGCACGCGCCCCAGCCTAACGAGCCACTGCACATAGGGTGGATCGTGGGTGGGATGACGACACAGCACCCCCACAACCGCCACGAGCAACTGCTCACGGGGTGAATGGGGATGCGAGAGTCTGGGACGGACGGAATGAGACCACCCATGACAACCAGGAGGAGAAGACAATCGGGGGACCCAGAGCAGATGTGGACAACAAAAAAAAGGCTCAAGAGACATTGATGACGACGTCTCTTGGGCCTTGGGTAATTTTTGTTTTGTTTTCATTTCCTTTTTTTGTTACTAACAATTTTTTTAGGTACCTAGTATTACTGACTGCGACAACGACGGGGGGACACCACCACCACCACCGCATGAGGGGGAAGAGAGACGACAATGAGAGGGGGAAAGGGAGGTACACCCATGACATCACCTGCCCCACGCCTACAAGCACCTGCTCGTAGGATGGTTCGCAGGGGAGAAGAATGGGGACGGCCAGGGGACAACTGGGGGAGAGACAAATGATGATGCAGGGGAGAGGACTGATGACGAAGGAACGCAACACCACCCGCCCCCAGCCTCATGAGCACCTGCTCGTGAGGTGGTTGGTGGGTGGAACGACAAAGACAAGAGGGAGGGAGTGGAGATGACGACACCCGCCCTATGAAGCACCCCCAACCACTGCCACGAGCTATAGCTCGCGGGGTGGAAAGGGGTGCTATGTCAGTGTATGGCACGGGAATGAGGCGGGGGACGGAGGGAACAAGAGGAGGGGATGGCGAGAACATGCTGCCCTGTGCATCAATGACAACGACAACGTGGAGGGCCACCCCACAAACCCCATGGACACAGCACCCCCCACCACTGCTGCAAGCAGCTGCTCATGGGGTGGATAACGGGGTGCGAGGGGCACAGGGCACAGGGACCATGACACATCACTCGCGTTCATGAGGTGTTTTTTTTTTTAAACTTTTTTGTCAAATTTGTAGTTCCTGTGAGGGAGGGGTGAATTTATATTACATACACACCCCCTCTCGTGAGGGGTCATAATCAATCTATACAAAACAACAAGGTGATTGATAACACTTATTCATACTGAACATACACATGTTCTGACATTTGAATTTTTGGGAAAATAATTGAGGACTTGTTCATGCCAGGCAGAGCCGTGGCCCAACTTGAACAAGTCAAACAGTACAAGATAGTCAAGTTAGAGGCGAAGAATGCAGATGAAAGTCCACAGGGGATATGCACCATATACATATTCACAGCGAGCTCACCATCTATACCAGGTTTAGAGGTTTCAGTACTTAGGTCCCAGCAACCAAAATAATGTTCACCATTCAACTGGAATTTGAATTTGATGAATCATCCAGCAGTTCATCTGGAAGTGGAGTATTCCAATCTGTTTCGGCTCCTCTCATACCAGGAGTCCCAATACTCATTGTCATCATCGTCATTGCACACTATGTGATAGTCCCGCAGACACACATCATGATAATCCCTGAAATCTGCAAACTCCTCCAGTCCGACTGACTTGTCAAGATATGGTTCTACTAGCTTGAAGGCACGGCTCTTCATCAAGGTTTGGCGATCAATATCCACAAATTCCAGCTGCACCCCGCACTCCTCACAGTGTTCTTCAAACAGCGCGATGGTTCGACAAGCGACACCTATCAGCATCCACATATCCACTGGCTTTTGTCGGTAAGGCTTGGAAGGCTGAAATACAACAGCCTCTTCTCCATTCAACAGTTCTGTTATTATCTCTTCGATTCGTAGAAGAAAGCGGATGTTGAGGAGGCGGCGGTATTCTGAGTCAATGTCCACAACTCGCCCATCCCGGAAAAACTTGTCAGGCTGCCAACATACAACACACACGTCAGAAGTATAAGGAAAATAGTAGTAAGGACACTTGCAAGATAACGATCTGCCGACGTGTATGGGAGCAAGGCAAGCACACCCCAAACACTCAGCTTATCCACCAGCATGTAAGGGATAATAGCATCTATCTGTCTTATGGGGAGAGATTTGAGAAGAACGCCGGATGGGTTTCTGTATGTTCCAGTTACTCGAGGCGGAGGGTGCAATGATGAGGCATTGGATTTGGACTGGTTGTTAGATCCTGGACAGTCGCACAGCTTGGGAATGTCCCTCAGCCAGCAATTTACATCCATGATGTTCATGCAAGATGCCTGAGTTGCAGGAGCGAGTTTTTGGAAGGGGAGGTTAGCGCTGAGCGCTGACTCAAGTTCAGCAGGACACCGGCGTATCCTGCCGCGTATGTCCGCCTTCGGCTTATGCCCCAGCGGCAATTCGTCTCGAAGCTCAGTATTTTTCTTACATCCGTACGCATTGCTGCTAAATCGGACATTGCTAGCGACAAGCACTTTTTTCTCATTACAAATGTTGTCTTTAGTAGCATCGCGACTAAGCACTTGTTACGAAGGAATATGATGCTTCGGCTTATGGCCGGGGCAACTTGAATATCTGTATGCAGGGTACAGTGGACGTCAACTTCCATTTTGCCCTTTGGATCAGACTTGGGGCGTGTTTTGGGACCAAATTCGGAAGTACTCCTCCTTTGTGATTGGATTTACAGCATGACCACGGGAGCCATCAAGTGCACTTGACCAGTACATACCAAGCCGACTGTGGTGCTTTGTGATAAAGCGGTTTCCCCAATCCCTGCCAAGCCCTTTTTCTGGGAAGTTACTGCCCAGCCAATGCCATAAGATAGCTTCTGCATGCTCCTTCAACCGGCGTGGACTAAGTGGGAAGCCACGCTGTGCCATTTCGATAGCGAACTGTACAATAGGGGGTTTCACGGCACCCCAACTCGGCCCCAACTTACCTGTCAACTCAGCCCCAACTGCCGCTGCAACTTCGTGAAATGTGACCACAGTTGGTGCACGAGTTGGGGTCAGAGCCGTGAATGCCCCATAACTGCTCTCCTTTTTGAGAGGCAGACTCAAGGCAGACCTTTACCTCAACTTCCCTATCTACTTTCCTTTCAAGTAATATTTGTCAACAATACATCAACAACATCAAGCAGGCTCAACAGTCGGCAATGACAGTATAACAATGGCAATAGCAACGAAAACGAAAACTGGGGTGCAAGACGCGTCAAGACCCCGGTATGTTTGTCTTTCTTCGCTAACGTGCAGTATGCTAACCTACGCACAAAGGGGCTTTTCTTTAACTTTTTATTTATTCTACTGATGATTATTTACAAACAGATTACGCATATGGAACGGGAACAGGACACTAAGGCGAGACCAAGGCAACAATGGCGAGGAGAGCGGCAGTGACAGGGAGGCCAATGACGAGACCAGCGATCTCGTGAGTATTTTTTTCTTTCAATTT
>QMFE01046158.1:0-15772 GCA_003314665.1 Tricholoma sp. MG77 | reverse complement strand
GGGTACGGGTACGGGTAGAGGTCGAGTGACCCGCGGGTTACCCGTGACGAGCACTAATCAGGTCTAGACATGAATGTGAGTGTCGAAGAAAATTCCACTGAATTTGACTTGAAGATGCAAGGATGATTGATTTTGAAGAAATCAAGTAGAGCACAAAATGAATCACAGACTTGAGGGAGTTAGGCCAGCACAGGCTTGAAACTCTCAAGCCTGGAGTGTATGGATCACTCACATGGGGACAGCTGGTTTCAGAAACCAGGAAAGAGAGGTCATGGTCTAGGCCAATCATCCCACTGTAAGATTAGACTACTATAAAATCATTCTAAAGACAATGAAATTCATGAGAGAATTCTATCTAAGACAATAGATTTACATCACAATAAAATTGAATTCTCAAATTTGCAATATCATGTCGATATAATATCAATATTTTTGGCTCACAAATCCTCCCCTGCCAGAGGTGTCATGTTTTGAAAATAACAAAATTTAGGCATTCAAACATGAAGCCCCAATTTGAACCCCAACTGTGGTCAAACTGGGGAGTTGTGGTTGAGTTGTGGTACAAGTTGAGGGTCGAGTTGGTCATGTTTGAAACACCCTAATAATTAATATATTACTAGTAAATCTGCAGTGATTCCAATGATTTGCGTATCGACCTTCCGATGATTGCAATCCATGCTATACTATTCTATTTTACAGTTGTACGATTAGCATGTACAGTTGGAGAGGATTTACTGCCAGTTGATCATACAATTATCACCGACCCCTTCAATTGAATTCAAATGTTTACGATGTTTAGGCTCCCTCGAATGCCATGCATCTCCGCCCAAGGTACAAATTCATATTCGAAATTGCTCATGTATGAGGGAGTAACAAGTTTGATGATTAAGTCCGTTTTTTGTTATTTCTAACCGTTGAGAATTCGAATGATTGTTTACCATGATTTTACCAATCAGCCACACCACTAAGTGTATCGGCGAATCAAAAGGCATATTTTATGTAGTGTATAATCCAACAACTTGTAGTGAGGTAAACAGAAGTAGTGATAAAAGTCGAACCCACTTCGGATTAATATTGCCATAAGATTGCATAGTCGTTGGGTCGCCATTATCGACCTAGATATGAAAGGGAAAGGGAAAGCCGCAGAGGCAATGAGAGGGAAACAATTGAGATGCACCAGGACACCTTAGGATGAAGTGGTCGTGGGATCGGTTGTGCGACCAAATTACGTGCTTGTTGCACGGTGACGTCGGAAACATGGCCAATGGACGAATGTAACTAGGTATAATGTGAAATCTTCAAAGAACCGTCACTAAACGTGGGCATGAAAACGATTATTCAGTTCCTGTGGTTTTCAGAGGGCCACGTTTACGGAGACGTCGACGCGTCAATTCCAAGAAATTAACGCCACCTTTCCGAGCTGCATTTCATCCAATAAATATCATCGAGTTCCCCAGATTCCTACTAACCGGCGAATGAAACGGAGATGCCACAATTGAAACCGAACTTTAACCAAAGATTGGCAGATGGTAACATGATGTTCCATTACACTTCGCCATCTTTAAATTACATGTCTCGTACCTTGAAAGCATCATATGAAATCCTCTTCCAGCGCTTTCCCCATCTTTGGAGGCTCAACCTCGTCTTCGTCAACGTTGAAGAGTGAATCATAAGAATGTGCGGCTTTCTGGGCTTCACGCGCTCGAGCCAATTGGACGTCGGCTATTTTCTGTATGATTTTAAGAACATGGGGGCCAGAGGCATGGAGAGGGTTGGGAGTCTACCTTTTCCGCCGCGGCCGCCCTGCGAATTGCAGACTCTGCCTTGATACGGTCGACTCTTTCTTGTTCATGGTCGACCACTTTTTCAATCTTGGTCTTGTTTAGGCGATTGACAATTACGTTCTCGCGCTTGGCGATATGGACTGGAACAGGATATCATCGTATCACTTTAACCTCAGATGTTACCAGATACCTCTCTTGACCTGTACTGTATCTTATCAGTGGCAAGGTGAGTTGAATTGTATTACAACGCACTCGTTTATCATTGTGAAATGAAACCTGGCCTACTGCCATGTCCCCCGTTTTCTAGTGATATAGCGCTGAATTAAAGTTGGGCAGCAGATGTGGGCAGCAAACATACTTTCAAGTTGTCTCCTGGGGTATATATAATGGTTAGGTTATCCTTCTTGTTGCCTGCACCCGGCTTGTAATCAAGTTGACATGCACAAGGTTACAGATCACACCTTCAATCGAGTTTGCCTTTACGAGCTGTGCGCAGTCTGTGAGCATAGCCTCGGGTATGCTCTCCCAGACCATCCCATCTGGCATTCGGAGATAAACATGGGCAGATGATAGTTTGTCGACATGAAACCAGACATCTTGTGGCCAAGCGTATCGTATCAACTCTTCATCTGGCGACACTCATCTATGTTATGAACAGTTCAAGCATCGCAGACAATCAAACGAACTTTCCACCTTGTCCCGACCCATATAAAGTGTCGCTGGTGGATCAACGGCTAGTCCTGAAGTAAGAAAATCGCTCCAAAGGTGTAAAAGCTCATCGTACCCGTGGATGTAAAAAAAAGCACCATAAGAGTTGCTATGTACGAGGAACGAGGAAAGATCAAAAGGTATAACCGTGGGAATACCGGTTGACACATAAGAAAATCCTTTTCCCTGACGCTGTACTTCAACGCCACGCTACCCCTTTGCTACTTTTGCTCATCGACTCTGTTATTGAGTTCTGCTGGTTTCTCATTGCAAGTCTTTTCAACCTATGATGAGTCCAAAATGCTGAATTAATTACTAGAAGCGCTCAAGTCTCATTCAATATCCAAGTCTCCGCCAAAGATGCAACCTGTACCAAATCGGTTAGGACTTGGTCTGCGTCCACCTTTGCCGTCTTACGGCCAGGGTCCCTCAATCTCGGCTCTCGCACAGCAGCAACAAATGCATTTCGTTCCTCCGCAAGCACAAAAACAAACCATACTTTTTGTTGGTTCAATATCAGGTGGCATCACGGACGCCTTTCTTAATCAGCTCTTAATTGTAAGTCCACTTCGCCCCTAGGTAAAATGTCTATGTCTAATTCGTTTTACGAGGCGTGCGGTCCTATCAAATCCTTCAAGCGCCTAATCACGCCTGCGAACAAGCCGCAAGGGTTTGGCTTTGCAGAGTTCGAGGAGCCTGATGGTGCACTTCGCGCTCTCGCACTGATGAATGGTGTAGAGCTGCCAGCGTTAGAAGATGGGTGTGCGAACAAGAAGTTACTGGTGCGTTGAATTCAGTCTTGTTATCCCCCTTCAAGCCTACGTCAATAACGACAGGTGAAAGCGGATGAGAGGACAAAAGCCTTTTTAGATGCTTACAAGTCGCAGCGCATGCTCACAGATGTCCGGTGCCATCGATTTTGCATGCCTAACGTCTTATCTAATCGACTTGATTTTATCAGGCGGACGAAGCTCAGATGAGACAATCTAAACACAAGCTGGACGAGCTGGTTGCCGACATCAACCGCATGTCCCAAGACGCGGCAAATAGCGGTCTTATTGACAAAGAAAAATACGTGATTCCGCCCCACTTGCATGACCTCCACGAAGCCGATCTACCAGAGACGCAACGTGGTCTAGTCATTTCTGAAATAGCTCAGTTCCGTGAGCGTGCAGCGAAACGGGAACGCGAGAAGTTGCGCGACGTCCGGGATAGTATCCCGCTGCCAGGAGCTCCTAGTGGTCCAAAAGTTCGGGAGTGGGGGAAGCCGCAGCAGTCATCCCAACAGCAGCCAGCCCAGTCAGTCATGAGCTCTTCCCAGCCATCTAAACAGCAAGGGTTTGGTAAGGGCAATCAGGGGTATAGTAAACCTGTTGGATTCGTAAAGGCGGAGGACAGCGGTGCAACAGAGGGTGGGGGTCGCCACATGTCTGCGAAGACTGTTAAAACGGACGAGGTGATGGAGGCAGAGAGGAAGGAAAGCCGACGTCGCGATGAGGAGGTTTCATTTCGTGATGTGAGTCCTGTTAGATGCTGTGGCCGTAATTTAGACTTACCTCTGGTAGCGTGAACGTCGGTATGAACCGCGAGAACGAACGCGTATCCAAGCTCTTGAGCGTGCCATCGCTCGCGATCGTGCAACTAAAGAAGCCGAGGAACGTCAGCATGTTGAAATGCGGTCCCGGTTGGCTATATGGGACGATGACGAGAGTGACGAAGTGTTCTATGTTGATCGGTATGTTGTTTGGTTAAACCATCACTGGAGTCGATATTCAAGCCTTTGGATTATTCCGATCAGACCGCGGTGGCGCCATCTCAGAGCTCGACGACTGGAGGCAGAAGAGGCAGCAGACGCCAAATCACGACGCTTCGAGGAGCAGGAAGCAGAAAATCTGAGACGGGAATCGGAGGACTTCCTGGCTCGTCAGATGGATGAGATGCAGGCGCTAGCAGATGAACAAAGAAAGGCTGGGCTTCTGCTGGACGACGGTGCTCCGGTCAGGCTTCACGTGTCAATTGCACCTGCACCAGCGAAGGAGGCTCCAGCTAAGGAGAAGGCCACTGTGTTTGGACAGGAGGACGAGGACGAGGATGATGGAATTAAGAAACGTAAGGTCCCGCTTGTTAAGCTTGATTTCAGCGTGGCGGAGAGCGGGGAGAAGACGAGAGAAAGAGTGGAGCGGACTAAACTTTCAGTTCCGCACGACAAGGAGACGCTCTTCAAAGCGAAAGTCAGATGGGATGGTTTGTCTGATGTGAGTTGTTCGACAATTCTGCTTTCCACTTTTCGTGACTCGGAGATGATGTCCCCAGGCAATTATAGATAGGAAGTTTGAACCTTTGGTAAAACGTCTGATGATGAAATACCTTGGAGAGATGGAAGAGGAGGACCTGATTATGTTCGTTCTCGAGCACCTTAAGGACCATAAAGGGCCGCAGAAATTGGTAGAGGGCTTGGCGCCGGTGCGTGAAGCTTGAAGGATCACTCTCCTTTTGCCCTGACAATTTCTTTCAGGTGCTAGAAGAAGAAGCTGTGGAGTTTACCCTCGGCGTTTGGCGACAAGTGATCTTCGAGAGTATGGCGTATGGCGAAGGCCTCTTGACAGAGAAAACACTTGTGGACTAACGTTAGTGCTAATGAGGCAAGCGGGGCTGTAGTGAGTGTATTTTCGCTGCTCTTCCAGAGGGCGCAGGTGCGTTACGTAGCATTGGGATTTTTGTTCCTGCTGAGGTGCACGCGCGACTTTCTCGTGAGTTACTAGTATTACGAGCGCATTAGGGTGTAGGATCAGGCGAAGTGGGGGCCTTGGGATGTGGGAGGTGATGTTTTACGTTGGGTCTTGAAGATGTGACGTGAGTTCACCACATTCGATCCTCAGAAATGTAAATGATATTGCTTTTACTTCTCACGTTGGAGCATCCATGAATTCGTATTCAAATTATTGTGTTGTGAATGGAAATGTTGTTGAGTTGCTAATAGATCCATCCACCCGAGGTGAGTGTTTTGCTGTACAGCCAGGCGTTGCTATTGACTTCAAGTTAAGTATTCCGCTCGCTTTTGCGCCCACTGCAATTCTTGTTAGAGAACGGTTAGCAGTTTACTGATCCCGTTCTGCCGATATTACCCCATCCAGCGAGGCGACCGGTCGCAGCCTGCGTCGGGTCATCGGTACGCAAGTTTTTTTCCACATGCTGGACACTACTTAACAGTAGTCATTAAATGGTAAGTGGTTTATTTGGATAGCGTTATCCTTCCCGTTGGATGTTCAACAGCTAGGTTCAGCCTTCTGGCGTACTCATCGTGATCAGGGATCAGTTGGCCTTCGCCGTCTTTGATATCATTAATGCGGCAAGGTACAGTGTATTCCCCAGTGTGAGATCTAGTAAATCCAAATAATGGGCCATGGCAGAAGTTGAAACAGTAGGTGGAATTATTTTTTCCGTGGGCGTATGAGGCGGGCGATATTATGTTCACGATGGTGTGCCTTCCCTGATACTTCACGCTAATTCTGGAGAGGTTAACGTGTGAAGTCGGACTATATAGTACTAGCTGGAGCTGGCCATGCTAAGAATTTCGTAAACCTGATTGATCTTAACATTCTCGTGTGCAAATACGTAGTCGAGTCTCAGGTGCTCTCGTCGGATGAAATATGGAAGTTCATCTCATCTGATATCGAACATGTGCACACAGATTCTGGTAATTATAATAACTAGATGCCACGTAGGCATCGTACATTAATGGCAGGCGTCTTCCTGTTATCGTCACGGTGTTCTGTGTTTGGTAAGTTGGCAGATATAGCGAAAGCGTGACCGATCGTGGTAATTACGATGCTACCAGTGGAGCAATGTGCTCTGATTTCACTCTGGGGTTTGCCTTACGAGGCCATTACCATGATTTAGACCCGGGATGGCTAGGATGGCTCCTTTATTTAAAATCACATCCACGCTATGCCTTCTTTAGCCGCCAGGTCCATTCACGCTTAGCATCATCGCTATGCTGACCGTAGCTACCCTTGCTACCTTCGCATGTGTACTACATCGCAGTTTCGCTCAATCCACCTCGACATCACCTGTTGCAACTGCTACTCCGAGCGCTACTGCTTCCCTCGCCAGTTCGTTACCTTCCCAAATTGCTCTTCCTGTAAAGCAAAATTGGTGTCCTTCTGAGATATATTGTGCTGGCGCTGTATGTCGCGTCATTTTGGTCATGATAGTTGTGTTGTTGACATCCATGTGCATGTCAGCTGTTGCAAACAGTAAATATCGCAAACTTATACCCGGATGACAAAACATTTGTTGACAAGGTGTGTGTTTTACTAAATTACATCGCTTTGTTTTATATCTTCACCTCGAATCTCCAGCCAACCAGCAAAAAATCACAGGCTGTGCTTTCGGATTTCCAGAATATAGGATCAACAGGAACATATGGTCAAGTTGTCAACTTTCTCGACAATGATTTTCGAGGGGAAGGGCAAGAACTCCAGGCCCTTACGCTTTCCAACTTCAACCAGAATCCTAGTTTTCTGAACAATGTCACTTCTGCGCCCGTGCTGAAGGCATTTTCTCAAACTGTCAATACATTCTGGTCTCGTTTAATTCGAGGGACCAACGAGTCTGTTGTTTGCCCCGAAGGAGAACAGGGCCCGTGCGAGAGCTCTTTGATCCCGCTGAACCATACCTTTGTGGTACCTGGTAAGTCTCCTAATCCCCAATCACGTTCAACATTTTGATTATTCCCATAAAGGTGGACGTTTCCGAGAACAATACTATTGGGACAGTTTCTGGATTGTCGAAGGGCTGATCGAGTCTGAATTGTACGACGTCGTTAATGCCACACTTCAAAATTTCATGGATGAGCTTGAAACCATCGGATTCATTCCAAATGGAGGACGAATTTATTGTACGATCAACTGTATGCCGCCCCAGCTTTACACTAATGTTTCTCATAGACTTGGATCGATCTCAACCTCCAATGTTCATACAGGTGATTGATCATAATCCCGTGGTTGTGATGGTGTCAAACAGTACTTGCCTAGATGTTAGCGCGGTACGTTGGCGCGAGCGGTGACCAGGCCATACTCAGCCGTGCTTTGCCGTTAGCTGAGGTATTCTTTACCTTTTACTATTTCTACCACTGACAGTATCTGAGTACAGAAAGAACTTAAATGGTGGAGTGACAACCGTTCTGTTAACATCACCAGTCCTTTCTCGAACAAAAGGCATACAATGTATCACTACTCAGTGGCCAATAGTGCGCCTCGACCTGAGTCGTATCTCACTGGTATGTGAAGGTTTACACAATGTTTTATTGTTGTAATTAGATTTTACAGATTACTTAACGGCAAATGGACCTAACATCAAAACACCATTGAATGACACTCAAAAAGCTGCATTGTATGCTGAGCTTGCCAGTGGCGCAGAGTCTGGTATGCATGTGCAGCACGGCGTCCACGTCACGGGTTTCATTCAATTTGTACGATAGGTTGGGACTATACGGTCCGTTGGTTCCAGCAAACCACAGATGGTAGTAACGATGGCCTGAGAAGCTTGAACGTAAGAAATACTGTCGGTGTTGATCTGAACAGCATTCTTTGTACGTTCCGTCATCCTCAAGAGACGGGCCACTGACACATATTCTGCTCAAGACAAGGATCACACCCTCATCGCCGGCTTATATGGCTCGTCCAACAGTTCTGCCACTGCTAGACACGCTGTTGCTGCACAGGCACTCCGAGATGGCATTATCGATCTGATGTGGGATCCTACTAAAGTACGTATTGCTTCCACCGTTAAAAATCAATCTTAACCCCTCCACACGTAGCTTGCATTCTACGACTTCAACCTCGGGACCAACGCTCGAAACACAATCTTTTCGGTTGCCACATTCTACCCCCTCTGGAGTGGGATCATACCCGACGAAATCCTCAGCGGGCAAGACAGAGCCTTCTCCTTCTTTTCCTCCCTTAACCTTGTCATGAATCGGTACAACGGAACCTTCCCGACCACGTTTATCCAATCTGGACTACAATGGTAACCATCACCCACTCGCCCTCCTACAACTGTTGACCTTCCTTAATTTAAAAGGGACGCTCCCAATTGCTGGCCCCCACACAATTACATCATCCTGCAAGCACTACGGGCCCTCCCCTCGAACATCACGGGTGGAACCCTCCCCACGCCTAGCGGCAACCAATCGACTTTCAGCCTCATTCCTGCTGGCCAACTGGCGCTCACCGAGACTCAGCTCCCCGGACAGCCTATTCGTGCTGGACTCAATGGGACTACCACGGGTGCGAAGGCTGATGTCAATAAGTTAAATGGAACAGTATTCAATGGCGGGAACGCGACGAATGGGGAAGGATGGGCCATGACTCTGCAGAGGGAGCTGGCAAATAGGTATTTGGCAAGTGCGTTTTGCAGCTGGCGTGCGACTGGAGGCTCGATTCCGGGTATTGTGCCGAGGATTTCCAATGCGGAGTTGAATGTTACTGGGAGTATTGGGAATAGTGGGCATGTGAGTTTTGTTCTTTCGTGGACGTGAATCAGTCTTTGTTTGCAACTCGACTCAACGATGTATCGTTTGGCTATTCTAGATGTATGAAAAGTTCTCCAACCTGGAAATTGATTCGGCAGGCGGCGGTGGAGAGTACACTGTTCAGGTGGACATCTTGTTTTCCTTCTTTCCTTGGAATTGCAGTGCTGATATTGTGACGTTGTAGGATGGATTTGGTTGGACGAACGGAGTTGTGCTCTGGATCACGAGCACTTATGGTCCTGTTCTGACGGATCCTCAGTGCCCAGCTCTATTGACGAGTGGAAAGTCGTCGAGTGCTTCTACTGGTGTCAAGCTCCCATATGCTGCAGTGGTGTTTACAGTCGTAGTAGGGGCTGTGGTACAGTTGTTATCATAACGAGGACTAAGTAGTCAGTGGTTAGGAGTGTAAATATCTCATCCGAGTAGCCCCAATGTCAGCTAGCTGCCTTCAACTACTGTAATCATCTGTCGGTGCATACTAGCCTTAGTACCGAACAAGGAATACAAGTTGTCTTTCGAATTCCACTGCCTCAGGCTAGTAATCGGATGTCACGGTCCGAAGAGTATTTCTTGCAACTCTCAGTGCGAATGTCCCGCTATGACTGTTCGACTATTCTCCTGCTTCTTACTAACCGCCGTTCTTTGCCTCCCCGTTTGACATACCAACAGAGCTGTAGTGAGTCACCTTTTTCCTTCGGACTTACCAAAACCCGTTACATACCTAAAGCATACTGAGTAAACGAGCAGGCAAAAAAATTGTTCACATAAACTCGCAACCAGAACCATCGTGAAAGATGGATGAATATCTACTCATCTCGGACAGCGCTTCCAGCCTTCCACTGTCATGGCAACTAGTAACGCCTCATTGACCTTTCGCGGCCAGCTGCCAAGCCAGTACTTATGAAACGAAGAGACGGTCAGAGCTGACAGATTGGTCGGGGGAAACTCTGTCGGCCGTTTATCCAATCCATCCTTCCTAGTAGGCAGTGGCTCCTCAGTACCATCAGAATATTAAACTCGACGCCCTTGCTTGGCCCTTGCGCGCAGCGAGGTCCAAGTTTCTAGAAGGTATACCCGGACGTCCGAGTCAAGATACCTTTTCCTGCGTGGCATCTTACGGTGACACTTCCTCTACTATCTCACGTCAACTCTCTGATCACTGTCTCACTGCAGATAGGATCAAATTCCCCAGGAAAGGCTTTAGCCAGGCGTTTGCTAGCCTTTCGCTCTCTTAGGAAGCTTAAGAAGTTCTCGAGAGAAGATGATCATCGAGTCAATAGGCAGAACCTTCTATAACATGTGACAGGCCTTCAGGACAGTGAAGTTGAATTTTGTGAGAATTCCTACCGGAGGATTTTATAAGACCAGTAACCAATGCCGCTTTCCTACAGAGATGTTACGAGGATTGTCAGGACTGGTGTTGGCTACCCTTACTTTCTTCGTTGTTTCTGCCGCGCCGCCCACGGTAAAACTAGACAACGGTAATTTCACTGGAGTATACTCCAAGTCTAGGACTCTGTCGTTGTTCCTTGGCATTCCATTCGCTCAGCCACCGCGAGTTTTCTTGTCTTTATCATTTCCCGTTGCTTAGCATGCTGATACTTATCATCAATCAGTGTTGCTGACCTTCGATTTCGTTTACCAAAGCCCATTCCTGCATACAGCGGACATTATAATGCCACCAAACCTGCATCAGCATGTCCACAGTCATACGGCACACTTTCCCGCATTTTGCAGCAAGATGGTCCTAGCGATTCCTTTGCTGTTTCGGCACTAAGCCAAAGCGAGGACTGTACGTGCCTCACAATTCGACGCACTTCTGCTAGGGGTGCTAGCATTGTACGACTATCGTTATCCAGGTTTGACTATCAATGTTATCAAACCCACGGCAACCCCCAAGGTCAAGCTGCCCGTCGCTGTGGTAAGTAGCGAATTCTCTGCATCTCCATAGAGGTGATTCAAGCATGGAACACAGTGGATCTACGGAGGTAAGTCTTACGCCAGTTCTCTGGTGATGTTTTGTTAATGTCTGGAAGGAAGGTGGCTTCGAAGCGGGTTCTACTTTACAGTGTGCATTTTTTATACACCGTTGAATTAACCGATGAAAACGATGATGAATTTGCTCTATCAGGGATAATGGCAGTGTCATTGTAGAGCGATCTATCAAACTCGAGACCCCTATCATCTACGTAAGTATGAATTACCGGTGAGTCCATCCACCCGTTTTTGAACGGGGGGATTTCCTGACCAACAGTGGCATTCAGGGTTTCTGGTATGTGTTTCATCCAGAAGAAAGACATCCCTTACCTTAAATTAAATCAGGCTTTGGTTTTCTTGCAAGTAAGGAAGTCAAGGAAGCGGGAGTGGGCAATCTTGGACTGCATGATCGTTAGTAATCTTATTTTGCGTCGCGTCTAACAACCACACAGCTGAGTGATTTATCAGAACGTGAGGCGTTGAGATGGATTAAGAAATACATAGGCGCCTTCGGTGGCAACCCCGACAAAGTGACAATGTACAGTTGTGCTCTTTACTTTGTGGAAGTGTTGGTTGACACTCTTCGCGCACTGGCAGCTGGGGCGAGTCAGCTGGCGGTATTTCGGTTGCATTACAGATGGTGGCACATGGCGGCGATACAGAGGGCCTCTTCCATGGCGCGTTTATGCAATCCGGGTCGCCTATCCCTGTTGGAGACATCGCCCTTGGTCAAAAATACTACGATGGAATTATATCAGAAACCAACTGCTCTAATGCTGTGGACACCCTTGCTTGTCTCCGATTGGTGCGATACACTGAACTGAAAGCTGCCATTAAGAGTGTCTCGCCTGGAATAATTTCATATCAGGTAATGATGCTTTTCATTATTTTACTATATATACGAACTAATTATTATTCAAATTCAGTCTCTGGCTCTTGCTTGGCTACCTCGATCAGATGGCGTATTTTTGACCGACAATCCCCAGCAGTTGGTTTTGCAAAATAAAGTTGCGAATGTACCTTTTGTCACAGGTATATCCAATTTTCCCATTCATCACATTATACAATCTAACTTCTCGTTAGGTCTCTGCGCTGATGAGGGCACAATGTTCTCGTGGGGAAATATGCGGATCCGGTAAGTCTTGCACACAACAACATGAACGCTTCCTAACTGCAGTACAGGACCGACGAAGAGTTCAGATCGTACATCAAAGAAGTTTATGTGCCCAACGCCAATGCCAGTGTGATCAACGGACTGGCTATGGCGTACCCAGACGACATTACGAAAGGCTCTCCATTTGGTACCGGCACTAAGTACGCGATAACACCTCAGTATAAGCGTCTTGCTGCATTCCAGGGAGATGCCGTTTTCCAGGCTCCCCGTCGATTTTTCCTCCAAGAACGATCGGATAAGCAGCACGCGTGGGCATACAGTACGTATTTGAGTGTTTATGTGTTAAACAGGGTAGTAATCAGCGACAGTGTACAAGCGAAGCTCCAAGATATTCCCATTCCTAGGAGCGGTAGGCATCTCATTCCTTGTATCCGAAATTCAGAAGGCTTACATTGCCAGCCGCACACATCGGATATGCCCAATATATATGGAGGCAAGGAACTAACTGACTTTCTTGTCCGCTTCGTCAATACCCTCGATCCGAATGGGCCGAGCGGACTTCACTGGCCAAGGTACACCAACGCATTACCCCAAGTCATGACACTTCAACGTAACGACTCCCATCCGCTGACCATCAAGCTCGATACGGACAGGACGGAGGAAATGGCGTATTTGACGGAGGTCACCTTGGAGCATCCATTCTAATGCATCGAGTTCTTGATTCGTACTTTTCTTGTTAACAGCTACTCGTGTGCATGTTCGATCTAAAGTAGCGGTCTTGTTGCTCGTATATTCTTGAAAGCAATCGAGTGAATATTACATGTTTATCCAATAACATACCAAAAAGCGTAAGTAATGTAGTCTAGTCAAGAGCGCAAGATGGAATGGATTATATAGCAAGTTCGGTGTCAGAGTTATTTCTTGACGGTAAATGACTCGACCCATCATGAAGAAAGAAATCTTCAAGGGTTAGCGGTCGTAGACGGAAGCCCTGGAGTATGATCAGCCATATTTAAACCGGAAAACAATATAATAAACTTGTCTCATACCTCCAGCTGACCCTTTTTCAGGAGCTCTTGGTTGTCACCTGCGCCTCGCATATACTCACGCACAGGAACCATAGCTGCATTTCGGCACATTTCCCGGAGGTCTGACCCGGAAAAGTTTTCTGTCAACTCCGCCAAGGATGAGAGAGGGAACTCGGGTGCGAGTTTTGTGTCCTTCAACATCTGAGAAAGGACAGTCGAATTAGCTTAGGAATCTCGTGAGAAAGAGGTCAAGGACCAGAGAAAGGATCTTGAGTCGCTGTTCGGCATTCGGGAGCTGGACTGCGAATCGTTTGGGCATGCGCCGGAGAATGGCGGCATCGATGTCGTTTGGTCTATTCGTGGCTCCAAGGACGAGTATCCTATCTGATGCGGACAGCAGACCATCCCATAGTCTACAACAAGATCTCAGCTCATTCATGCATTGCTGAAAGGCTAATACGCACGTCATAAATTCTGCTTTCATCATACCTGTGACTTCATGGTCCCCTTTTGTCCTCTCTCTCAGAAAGGAGTCGATTTCGTCAATAAATATGATGCTTGGTTGGGTCTTCCGCGCGAGGCTGAACAGACCAGCGACCAGCTTATTCGACTCTCCATACCACTTGTTTGTTAGCACAGATGCGGCGATGTTGATGAATGTCGCTCCTGACTCCTTGGCAAGTGCTTTCGCAAGCATCGTTTTCCCGCAACCCGGTGGACCAAAGAGAAGGACGCCTTTCGGGGCGCTGAGAAGCGAGGAAGACGAGGTGAAGAGATCTGGATATAGTAGCGGATAGATAACAGATTCGCGGAGCGAAGTGATGATGGACTCAAGTCCCCCAATATCTATGTAAGCGAAAATTGAGTCCAGAGAGGCTAGAGAGGAAGTCCGTACGAACCACTGAATCGGACATGTATATCGTCGGGATGTATTACTTCATTCGCCACTTTCCCTATTCACGAGAAAGAATCGAGTTAATGGTGACTCCGTGACTATTATGATACTTGCATACGTTCGTGTTCATTAAGCTTGAGATCCGCGTGTCCTAACCGCTTTAAAGCCTCTAGCTGCTTCGCCTTCACACTCTCCTTCTTGTCTTGTGACACGGAGTCTAGAACCCACTGCATCCATGGCTTGTCAATGGGTAGAGACTTATTGTGGCTGAGTGTCGCAGCTCACCCGCATGGTATAGAACAAGGCTGCCTTGCATACACGTTTAGCAAAGCAAAGAGACGGTGAAGACTGGACACACTTGAGATGCGATAAAGAGGGCGACTGTATGTGTTTCTATTAGAGTTAGGTGAGTAAGAATGCAAGACTTGGGCGTACCATCTAACATTGCCCGTTTTGTGCTTGCGGTGACCATGTTTTGGAAATTTAGAATGCCTTAGAGAGTCCAAGTGAATGCAACGTGATGTTACGGTAACAGTCACACAAAATCCTCCGAGTCCTCACCCAACTCACCTACTGGGTATTTACACCATTCGTGACGGTTGTATTCCCTGCGGAGACGATTTACCGCAGCTCCTAAACTTGAGGACCGAACAGCATGACCTGCCTCACTGGCAGTGAGGATCACATTTACAATTTCGCACCTGTCCATTCACCCGCTTGTCATACCCTGCGCAGATCGGGCAACTCTTCGCGAATCAATCTCAGGCTGCTGTATTGGGAGTACATATTTCAATGGACGTGCTTTCCTTATCTTGCTTGATATGGTGCCTTAGGGCGCACGTTGGCCTAAGTTTGCCGAAGATCAGGAAACAGCAACGACTCGGATAGCGGTGGCAATAACAACGACGACGAGGAAGGGAACGATGAAAAGGACACCAGTCATAGGATACCAGACTCTGGCGTCAGACCAGACAAGCACACCGTCACATTCATGCTACCACCACAGTTACTTCTCCGAAGGCACAACTATACTGCAGACTCCGAAAAGCGAGAATATCAATTTGCGAATCCTGCTGCATTTGAAGGTCGTGGCGTTAAATTACCCAGTAAATTACCACCAGAGAACATCACTAACTTGAAGTGTCGACAAATCGTAGACGCAGAAAGACGGACATCTGTAACATAGGAATGGCTCAAGTCAGAGGGTATGTTCGATGTTGTCACTTCCTTAATCCGATTATAAGCCAGAGGGTTGGAATTATTGAACGACTACACCGTACTTCATTATCAAGCAAGGACTCTAGAGAAAGCAACGTGATGTTGTAATTACCAGGCACATTATTACTGATGTCTTCCAGCCGGTACAAGACGACTACTACTTACGTCGGTAGGATATATGTCAAGAGAGTAAGCAGTAAAGTGATGCGAATGCGAGACAACAAGTTGGACAATAAAATGAATAATGTGATGGATCAAAGTTCTATATTCTAACATAAGTCGAGTCATCAGTCGGACTTCTATCTTGTAACCAGTATCTGATCAGGTGATGAACCGACAGTATGGTGCTAGAGAATACTTACGAGACAGAGGTGTCACTGCCACCTACCAATGCCGCCGCGTATAGTGTATGCATCGTGGCGAGTTGCCATACTTGGCAGCACCTTGGGAGGCCGCTGTAGGGGGGGGTGTGTCATCGAGGAAGTATGCGTAGATGGGGGGACGCCGGTGACA
>QMFE01046133.1:0-11338 GCA_003314665.1 Tricholoma sp. MG77 | reverse complement strand
GCACTCCCACACCCGCGCGCATCTGCGCGCACTTGTCCGCATCCGTCCGCATGCGCTTGTTCCGCGCTTGTTCTGCCCTAACAGCTATCTCCAAGATTCGATCTCTGTCTTGTATATGCAATTCTTGCTGGTGTCCCGTCTTTCCGTTTGCCGAACTATACTTAGTATTATCATTTCCAATTGTATGAAACCTCACCCCTATCCTGTATTCTTAGCCTTAGGCTCCACATGGTCTTGTAGCTTAGGAACATGCCGCTTCCGTTAGTTAGATGTATAAGTACTTTGCTATGCATGTGTAGAACCTTAGTCTAATAATCAACAACGAATTCCACGCTCTCACTCTCAGTTCCCTTAGTCCACGCAACCAAACTCCTTACTTGAAATAACGGACACACTAGTAGCGCAGGGAGGCACAGCTCACCAACTTGTGTAGCTGAAGCCGAGTCCGACTGCTGACCGTAGACCATCGCGCACTGCTGCTGCTATCGCACGCTCCGTCCCACTTGTCCTCACGTCACGTATTTCGGTTCGTAACAGTATTATTAGACTGAAATCCCTGATATTATTCTTGTACTCCACACTCATTCTTGTCATCTCATGCCTCAATCCACTCCTGTTTAAAAATGCAAGCTGCGAAACGGTCTGGGTAAACTTCCTACCCTGGCTCAATGTATAGCTGCTGCATGAAACTCCCATTCCCCATCCCCCAAATTGCCAATCAGTAACACTCCATCATTGCTAAGCTGGCTATCCGATCCGGTCCCTCAGCAAGCTCCTTACCTTGAAGAGGGTCACTTACGTCCTAGTGAGTACGAGCTGCGCAAAGAGGAGAAGCAATGTCTCTACTGTGGCTCCACCGAGCATTTCTATCGCTCATGTGAACACCCAAGTTCCGCAGCGTCACAGTGCAAGTCTGCGCTCGAAGAAGAATTAGACGTTACCGCTGAGGCACAATGCGCTGAAGTGGAATGGGACCCGAGCGCAGGAAATGCCTAAGCAGCCCTCAATCCTTGGCACCACCTGAGGGCTGTGCTGAACCCGAAGGTGCAATTGCCAGAATCTGTCTCAGCGCATCTGCTCTTTTTCCTGCTCCTAACGCGCTCTACATCCCACTTACTTCTTCATCTGTTTCCAACTCTAAAATCACGTTCTGTGCTCTCATCAATTCCGGGTCGTCGCATTGTTTTATCGACCTGCGATTCATTGCGAAGCACTTATTGTCCGCAGTGCCACTTGCCGCTAAAATCCCGTTGCATCTCTTTGACGGTAGTAGTAACTCTGTCTTGGAAAGTCTTGTAAATCTTGAATTCCTGTTGCCCACTGGTGAGAATCAGAAGGTCGCGTTCTATGTGACTAATCTGGATAAGTCCTGTGAAGTAGTGCTTGGATATAACTGGCTCGTCCGATATGATCCTCAGATTGACTGGTCATTGGAGTACATTACACTCCCCCACCTATTCCAGTTGGATTCCGGTTTGTCCGGCCGGATTTACTGGAATCTCTGGAATCCGGTGGACTTTTTTTTTGTATATACTGTCCCTTTATGGAGGTAATCCGCCAGGACTCATTTATCAAATTTACACCTGGAATACCCGGATTCCCCCCGGACAAATAATCACCCAGATTAACCGGAATCAACCATAACAATCGGACTAACCGGACAGCACGTGCTTTACTAAAGAAAAGCTTCACATCATCAAGAATCGAACACTTGCCCTTGGGTATAACATTCCCACACCAACGCAGCACGCTTAACCACTTAGCTACCAAGCCATTCCCTTCTTCTAAGATTTGATACTTTTATTACCAACCAAGGTGCGAGATAACAAATCGTCATCAATCATAACACATCACAGCTGTGTGACATGTCCACAGCCACCACCCCATCACTCAGAACCACAGCCACGAGCAACTGCTCGTGGGGTGGGAACGGGTGTCCAAAACGGCGAGACAATGGCAACACCGCCACCAGGCCAAACGGAACGACAACGCAACGGGGAGACGAAACAAAACGGCGAGACAACGGCAACGCCGCAACCAGGCCAAACGGAATGACAACGCAATGGGGAGACGAAACGACGGGGGGACGAAGGAGAAACAAGGAGGGGGAGGCGAAGCAAACGAAGAAAAAGGCCCAAGAGCATCAAACGACGTCTTTGGGCCGTTGATAAGTTTTTTCTTTCTTTCTCATTTCATTATTTTATTACTAACGATTTTTTAAATAGTACTACTGACGACGACGACAGGACAACCCCAAAACCACAACGACGCCAGCACACACGACCTAGCACCCACCACCACCGCTGCGAGCAACTGCTCGCAGGGTAGAGTGGGGAGTGAGGACGTGGACGAACGAAATGACGGCGGAGGAGGGACGCACCAAGGAAGGCGCACCCAGGACGGCGCACACACCACGACGCACCAAGGGAGACGCACCAAGGACGACACATCCACCACGACGCAACCCAGGAAGACACGCCAAGAATGAGGGCCCAGGAGATGTCGCTGTCAGCGACGTCTCCTGGGCCATAAGTAAGTTTTTTTTTTTGTTCCTTTTTGTGCAACTAACGACATCTACAGGCCCTGCACCGAACGACGCACCACCTGCCCCCAGCCCCACCAAGCAACTGCTCGTGGGGTGGATGGCGAGTGGAATGAGGACAACATGGCGGGTGGCCCAGCACCCCAGCACCAGACGACGACACCCACGGGGACGGCAGCCACACCCACACCCACGAGCTCTTGCTCATGGGGTGGTTTGTTGCTGCGGTGACGGCTAGAGGCGCCAGGGAAGGGGCATGACGAGGGACGAGGATGGGGACCGAGGGGAAGAGACCACCACGGGCTAGGACAGCGCAGAGGGATGCCGGGAGACCCCAGAAGGAGGATACCCGCCCGGTAAGCACCCAGCAGCCCCCGTACACACGTCGCGTCACACTGACGTGCTCAGCCCCCCAAAACAGCAGAATCCCATGACAACCCGACCCACCACCCATTCCCACTGCTGCAAGCACCTGCTTGCAGGCTGGGTAGGGTGAGTGGATGACGGCGGGCACCACCGACAAGAAGGAACAAGCACCAGGGCCCACCCCGACGAGGAACGGCGCCAGGACCCAGGAAGGACCAGGGCCATCGAACGAGCAAGCACCAGGCCACAACGATGCTGGCACAACCACCACCTCAGCACCCAGGACCACCGGCGCGAGCAGTGGCTCGCGGGGTGGGAACGGGTGCAACTCAAAACGACAGGACGGCAGGAACGAACGAGGGGAAAGAGGCCCAATGACGGAACAGCGACAGAACGAGACAATGGGAGACGAGGAGGCAAACCAACCGGACAAAACCCGCCACCCACTCCCACCGCTGGATGGCAGGCATCGACGACAACGAGGAACGAGCACCAGGGCCACGACGAGGAACGGCCCCAGGACTGCGATGACCCAACGCGCCAGCAACGATGCCGACACCAGCACCACCCAACGAGCACCAGGGCCATGATGAGGAACGGCCCCAGGACCACAACGACCCAACGCACCAGCACCACCCACGCGTCACACCACCCGCCTCCAGCCCCATGAGCAACTGCTCGTGGGGTGGAAGACGGGTGGAACGACACTGGTGACGACGAAATGGGGGACAACGACGACGTACACCCACAATGCCAGGAGAACGACGGGGAGGGCCAGGGCGACGACGAACAAGGGACGACGAGCACCAAGACCATGACCAGGACCAGGAGGAGGACGGCGACGACGACGAGCACCAAGACCAGGACCAGGACCAGGAGGACAACAACAACAACAACAATGACAACAACGAGTACCAAGACCAGGACCAAGACCAGGAGGACAACAACAACAACAACAACAACAACAACGAGTACCAGGACCAGGAGGGGAACGACGACAGCGGGGGGAACGATGGGCACCAAGGGCGACAACAGGGAGGACGACAGGGACGGCCACGACGCAGGAAATGGGGAGGACAGCAAGGAACATGAGGGGGGGACACCGTATGACGAAGAAAACAGGCAGGAGACAAAGACGACCACGACCATGACCAGGGACGACAGGAGTGGGACCGACATGCCTAGGACCGAGCACCGCCCAGGACGACGCACCAAAGAAGACGCACCCAGAACAGCACCACCAGGATGACGCACCAAAGAAAACGCACCCGGGACGGCGAACCCAGGAGACGCACCAAGGACAGCGGGGCCGCGTTCCCTCCCCCTCCCCCGCATTTCACGCGGGGAGGGTTTATTTATATTTTTAATTATTTATATAATTTTTTTATGTATATTGTGTAGTACCTGCCCTCTCGCACGAGACGTGAGGGGGGTAATCAAATTTTATTTTATTTTAAATGTTGTGTTGAGGCCCTTCAAGGGTAAAAATAAAGTATAAGGGTAAATTTTATTAGTGTAATAAATAGAATTTATATTGTCATCTAATAATTCCCCTGTGGCTCAACTGGTTGAGCACACTTGTTTGGTTTGTCATGTGATCACTTTCTGGTGAGACTGTGAGTTCAATCCCTGCTTGCACAAATTTATTTTGTAGGCACTTTGAGAACTTGGGACTCGAAATTTGATTCTCCATTAAACTCTAAGTTCAGCTACCTGGAGTCTGACTGGAATAATGAAGTCAGAATAACCGGAATAGATGGGGGAGGGTAAATTACAGGGTCATTGAGCTGACTAGCACCCCGACACTCTACGCGCGATACATCTGCATCCGATACGTTGTCGTCCCCATCTTGCGGTGCTGCCCCGCCCGCATGTACACCCCCATCTGATTCTTCAGCACATCCGTTTATCTCACCAGTAAATCTGATCTCTGTTCCGTCTGTCGCCACTGATTGGCAGAAATCTGTACTGCAAGGTCGCTGTGCTTTGCCGTGTGCGACTTGCGAGGACACTCCAGATGTGGATGGACCACCATTCCCTCCACGCGACCTGCCGCATTCATCCCCAACTCCTAGTCCTGAATCACTGCTTAGTGCCCCACACATTTCGATCGTGGGCGCACATGCATTTCATGCCATCCTCAAAGATCCTGGTACTCAGTCATACAAACTCTGGTTATCCGACGAAAGCTTCCGCGCGTGCTCCGCTAACACGTCAAGCACCGCGCCTTACGATCCTCTTGCGGGCATTCCAGAAGAGTATCACGATTTCGCAGACGTATTCAGTAAGCAAAAGGCACAGGTGCTCTCCGAGCATCGCCCTTACGACCTGAAGATCGATCTCAAGGAAGGGGCATCACCTCCATCTCATAGCCATCTGTATTCCCTTTCAGCTCTCGAGCAACAAACACTCCAGACGTTTATTCAAGAAAATCTCAACTACGGTTTCATTCGCCCTTCGAAGTCCGGTCATGGCGCCCCCGTCCTATTCGCTAAGAAGAAAGACGGCTCGCTGCGCTTGTGTTGCGACTTCCACAGATTGAACAAAATCTCCAAGAAGGACCATTACCCTCTCCTGCTCATTAATGACCTCCTCGATACCTCTCGTAAGGGACGTCTCTACACCAAAATCGATCTCCACCACACATCATCTTGTGCGACTAGCGGAGGGAGACGAATGGAAGACCGCGTTCCACACAAAGTACGGCTCATTCGAGTGGCTGGTCATTCCAGAGGGCCTCACCAACGCTCCATCCACATTCCAGCGCTTCATGAATGACATCTTCAGCGACATGCTGAATGTCTCCGTAATCGTGTACCTCAACGACATTCTTGTTTACTCCAACGGCAATCTCTCACAGCACCGTGCGATCATGCGCGAGGTGCTGTGCTGCCTCCAGAAGCACAAACTATTTGCGAAAGCGGAAAAGTGTGCTTTCCACACCGACACGGTGGAATATCTGGGTTACATCCTTACCCCAGATGGACTCACAATGGACCCCGCTAAGGTCGAAACTAGTGTTAAAGGGTCCAGTCCAGTCCGGTTTTTTGACCAAAAATCAAAAGACCGCAACCGAAATCGGTCTAGGACCGTCCCTAATGTTGGGGGGACTGAACCGGACCTCTTAGGACCGGTCTTTTCCGGTTAATGAACCGGAAAAAGACCGGTTTTTTGTCGTGAAATTTGTAATCATGATAGATGCATGTATATCTCAATAACCATTACCCAGAACATTAAATGAATTACGTACACTGATAGATCTTGTAAATCCCCGGCGTTTGGTCTAACTCTTAAGAGATTTTATGAGGATTTGATGTAGATATGAGCAAAACGAAATATTATATTATAAAGACTCGGGCAAGATGTAATGTGACAACCATAAATTATGTGATGCATACCCTACAGTTATTGATGGTGGAAATGTTCTACTACATATATGCACCATATTCTTCAATTTAACGAAGAAAATTATCAAAATATGAGTGAGTTACAATCAAATTCAATCTGGTACAACAAAATCCTCGTACAAAAATGTATTTGGTTATATCTTGCTCAATTCTTAACCGTTTTTGATAAACCAGGGATCGAATTTACCGCATTATATGTGGAAATATGGTACAATATACGTTCCCACGATAAAACCGGTCCTAACCGGTCTAAACCGGTCTTTTGCGGTTTGATGATAATTTTCAAAAATGAAAGACTGCTAACTGGACTGCAAAAGACTGGTCCATAAATAGACCTCTGGTCCGGTCTTTTGCAGTCCAATTCAGTCCAGTTTCGGTCTTTTTTTCGGTCTTATGGACTGGACCCTCGAACACTAGTCGAAACTATTACCTCGTGGCCTGGTCTGCGCAAGGTTAGAGACCTCCAGTCCTTCCTCAGGTTCACGAATTTCTACTGCCGATTCATTTGGAATTATTCTGACATCTGCGTTCCGCTCACATGTCTCACATGCAAGAACGCGCCTTGGACCTGGAGCTCCACCTGTCAGGACGCGTTCGACCTGTTGAAGACGGCATTCACTACGGCGCCCATTCTCACTTCTTGGCTGCCCAATGTGCCGCTACTTGTCGAAACCGACGCGTCTGACTATGCTCTCGTGGGGATTCTCTCCACATGCTTGCCTAACGGCAAGATCCACCCAATCACTTTTCATTCTCACACCTTTTCCGGCGCTGAAGTCAACTACGACGTTCACAACAAGGAGCTTCTCGCTATCTTCGAAGCTTTCAAGACATGGCGTCATTATCTCGAAGGCTCAGGCGACCCCATAGACGTTGTCACAGACCACAAAAATCTCGAATACTTTTCCACTATGAAGGTCCTTATGTGCCATCAGGTGCACTGGTCCGAGTACCTCTCAGCTTTCAATCTTGTCATCCATTTCTGTCCTGGCTGCCTTGGCACGAAGCCGGGTGCTCTTACTAGATGATGGGACGTCTACCCTAAGGAGGGGAGAAGTGATTATGCGACTGTCAATCCGCACAATTATCGCCCCATCTTTTCCCATGAACAGCTCACGGCAAGTCTGCATGTGACACGCGTGCTTGTCACGAACACTTTCCCGGTCGTCCACGTGCGTCGTACTCATATTCTCGACATATTCAAGCTTCACGACGATATCCGTGCGGCACTCCCGTTTGATCCTGCAGTCATCCCACTTCTGCCGAAAACCCCGAATCCTATTCCTGTTATCACTTCCAACTTCATTCTCGAAGTTAATTCCAGTTCCATAGCCTATGGCGCTCCGCACGTTTCCACGCCTTTCACTAGTCCGCCCTATTCCTACGACTCTGACAGTTATGTTCATTTCCAGGAACAGATCTACATTCCCGCTTATGGTGACCTTCGTCTTTGTGTCTTACAGTATAAGCACGATCACATTTTCTCAGGTCATGTCGGCATCACGAATACCGTCAAACAAGTACTTCAGGAATATACATGGCCGGGGCTCCGCACATTCGTCAAATTGTATTGCGACTCCTGTGTCACATGCAAGCATGGCAAGGCCCTGCGGCACAAACCATACAGGTTCCTGAAACCGCTTCCAGCTCCGCCTCGCCCCTGGGACTCTATATCTATGGATTTCATCGAGCGACTTCTGCCCTCTTGCGGCTACACTGCGGTCCTCGTCATTGTTGACTGCCTGTCTAAGCAAGGCATCTTTGTACCTACCGTTGACACCATCAACTCGGAAGACCTCGCTCTCTTGTTCATCATGCATGTCTATTCCAAACATGGAGTTCCCAACCATAACACATCCAACTGCGGCTCCGAATTTATTTCGCAGTTCACGCGTGCTCTTGGTCATGCTCTCAATATGCGTCTTCACTTCACATCAGGTTATCATCCTCAAGCTGATGGCCAGACCGAGCACACAAATCAAACTCTCGAACAATACATCCGCATGTACTGCAACTATCGTCAGTCAGATTGGGCTAACCTTTTACCCCTCACTGAGTTCGCATACAACAACACGCCGAGCGCAACTACAGGCGTCACTCCTTTCTTCGCCAACAAGGGCTACCACCCAAATATTACGGTTCATGCCGAGTGTGAGTTCGCTTCCACATGCACATGCGAGTTTGCCTTGGATCTCGACACTCTTCACAAATCATTGCAGAAGAGTATCATTGACACACAGGAATATCAGTGTCGCTACGCCGATGCGCACCGCATGGTGGCACCTGAACTCCCTATTGGCTTGACTGCCTTTGTCCATGCTGACTATTTCCATGTCATGTGCCATTCCAAGAAACTCTCTGACAAAATGTCCAGCCCCTTCAAAGTTATAGCTCAGCCCAGTACCCATTCCTATACACTCCATCTTCCGACCAACATGCATCTCGTTCATCCCATTTTCCACATCGCCATGCTCGAACCTGCTACTCCAAACACCATTCCCGGCCGTATCCAATCTCCGCCTCCACCCAAAACCATCGATGGCGAGGAGCACTACGAGATCACCACCATTCGTGACTCTGCTATAGTGCGCCGCTACCGCATGCCACTCCGCTACCTCATAGAGTGGAAGGGTTATGAGGAGACCGGCGATGGTCTCAAGTGGGTTAGCGCCGACAACATTAATGCATTGGATGCTATCGCAGATTTTCACGCACTTAATCCTGACAAACCTGGCCCTGTCGGAAACCTCACCGCCTCTGACTACCATGGCGATCGTATTCTTGACACTTAGGCCGCCTAGGGAGTCGGCCCTTAAAGAGGGGATACTGTTATGATCGCTCACACACCCCTCACCGACACCCCTGCCCTTCGCCTACTTTCAATTCTTGTTCCCATTCCTGTCCCTTCTTGTTCCGCACTCCCGTACACCCGCGTGCACTCATCCGCATCCGTCCACACCCCGGTCCGCACCTCTACAATGTGAGCGTGCCTCAACTCTCTGATCCCACCAGCCCCACGGATGCCTCGTGCTTGTTCCACCCTAACAGCTATCTCCAAGATTCGATCTCTGTCTTGTATATGCAATTCTCGCTGGTGTCCCGTCTTTCCGTTTGCTGAACTATACTTAGTATTATCATTTACAATTGTATGAAACCTCACCCCTATCCCGTATTCTTAGCCTTAGGCTCCACATGGTCAGGTTTAGGAACATGCCGCTTCCATTAGTTAGATGTATAAGTACTTTGCTATGCACGTGTAGAACCTTAGTCTAATAATCAACAACGAATTCCACACTCTCGCTCTCAGTTCCCTTAGTCCGCGCAACCAAACTCCTTACTTGAAATAACGGACACGCTAGTAGCGCAGGGAGGTGCAGCTCACCAACTCGTGTAGCTGAAGCTGAGTCCGACCACCGACCGTAGACCATCGCGCACTGCCACTGCTATCGTGCGCTCCATCCCGCTCGTCCTCGCATCACATATTTCGGTTCATAACAATAGCCCAGGAGACAGAAGATATAGGGCAAGGTAATGATGCCTTGCCTGTGAATATGGCCACATTCCATATGCTGGTGCCGAAGCATGAACCTTCAATGCCTGATATGTTGATGTTGGCTGAGCAAAGCCTAACAATGCCTTGCCAGCCAGACAAGACAGGTTCTGTAGAAGAAAGGCAACGGAAAGCTGCCAAGTGGGCAAGGAACCTGCCTAAACCAACAAACAAAAGTACACTGTCGGTGTCGTCCAGCAGGACGGCTTTAACGGATGATGGTATTGTCATCAGAAAAGACAGAGTGGCACTTCAGAAGTACCACAACGCAGACATCCATGCAACCAGAGAGACTGCTATTTTACACCAGGGAATAAGGTTTGACGATAATAACCAGCCCAGGGATACAAGGGCTGGTCAGGGTATAAGAAGGGACGGTTATAGGCCGGCTGGTGGTAGGGGCCGTTTGATGACCGACCATGACTTATCGTTGAAGACATCTGGCGGAATCCCTGGAGGAAATCCAGGAAGGCCACCTAGAGGTGGTCCTGGTGGTAATGGAGGCAGAGGAGATGATGGTGCTTAGGCCACCATCAAGACCTGGCACATATAACATGCCTTATCAACAGGCAGCAACCGTTGAATTAGATGCATACAAGGACCAGGGAAAACCTCAGCCCACAAAGCATCTAAAGGTGATACATGAGAAATTCTGCTGGATGATAGACCAGCAGGTAGGTTGTGATCTTGACCTGAACAATAAAGTGAAAACACCTAAGGTCCCAGAGCCTCAGACATATCACAGCGAGGAAGACGTCGAAGAGTTTGACATGTGTCTTGTTACTCGACTAGTTCTCTTTGCAAATAAACGAGGACACTGCCTGCCTGTTGTCACTGAGGGCTGGTCAGCTCATCCTCTCATGGTAAGCGCTTGCTTTCTGATATCTACTGGCTATTGTCAGGGGACCACCTGACGAGGTCTACAACCGCGTGCAACCTTTCGCGAGTACTCGCGACCACCTACAAACACTCGCGAACATTTGCGAACACTCGCGAACATAGGCAGAATGCTTGAGAATGTTATTGAATGGTATGATCAGGAGTATGATGCACATGATCAGATATGCATCCCGGTATGCTTGCCCGATCAACCACTCTGAATTCTATTGTTTTGTATGTATCTCACCCATTCCTCCACAGATTCCCTTCAGTCCTTTTGCCATCTATGGAATAAACTCCCCTCTTTCTGCCCCTGCTATCTGATCAACAATGCTACATCTCACTGTGGAGATATCTTCGGACTATTGCCTTTTTTGGAACACTTGGTTCAACCTACTCTCTGGTGCATGGCATGGCCTCTCCTGTTATCTAGATGGGCTATAACTTAAGGGAATCTCATATAATACTATATTATGTGCTACCTTTTACACTACATTAAGCAGCTGAAGTACTGTTGGCCTTGGGGTGAGTGGCTGTATGCCTTCACTCTCCACCTCTTTATATAGACTAATGGACTGTCCCAAGGTGTTAGTT